>CM076581.1:1208108431-1208221712 GCA_034641835.2 Pinus albicaulis
GAGCGACAGTTCAAGGGCGGACAAACCGTGGTTTCTCCTGCCGTCGCCGTTCCGACGCAAGTAAAAAGTGTCGCACTATCGACACTTATTCCGACGTTCCGAACAGGCGTCACTCTTCCGATGTATCACAAACCGTCGCGGCTCCGACGTTTTAAACGTGGTTCTTCCGACGCTCATTAACCGTCGCAGTTCCGACTAAACGTGGTCCGACGTTTTGGCGTCGCTCTTCCGACGCTTGTAAACTGTCACAATTCCGACTAAACGTGGTCCGACGTTTTGAACGTCACTCTTCCGACGTCTGAAAGATGTCGTAATTTCGACGATATGTGGTCCGACGTTTGGAACGTCGCGCTTCCGACGTTTTCATACTGTCTCTCTTCCGACGTTTCTGGGTTGTCGCAGTTCCGACGTTTAGCACGTCGCGCTTCCGATGTTTTCATACTGTCTCTCGTCCGACGTTTCTGGATTGTCGCAGTTCCGACGTCTACAAGGCGTCGGTAGACCGACGGAGGGTTCAATTTTAAAAAAAAAAATTAAAATTTTAAAAGACGAGAAACACTGTTTTGAGGATATTATATGAAGTAAAACAGTCCATGAAAGTGAAATAGCAGTATGTAGAATAGTAAAGCAACAGATAGAGTACCGACGTCCATTGTTCCAAATACAAATTAAAGTACCCAAAACCCTGCAATAGTGAAGTAAAACAGTCCATGAAAGTGAAGATATTATATGAAGTAAAACAGTCCATGAATGTGAAGATATTATATGAAATAAAACAGTCCATGAAAGTGAAGATATTATATGAAGTAAAACAGTCCATGAAAGTGAAATAGCAGTATGTAGAATAGTAAAGCAACAGATAGAGTACCGACGCCCATTGTTCCAAATACAAATTAAAGTACCCAAAACCCTACAACAGTGAAGTAAAACAATCCATGAAAGTGAAATAGCAGTATGTAGAATAGTAAAGCAACAGATAGAGTACCGACGTCCATTGTTCCAAATACAAATTAAAGTACCCAAGACCCTACAACAGTGAAGTAAAACAGTCCATGAAAGTGAAGATATTATATGAAGTAAAACAATCCATGAAAGTGAAATAACAGTATGTAGAATAGTAAAGCAACAGATAGAGTAACGACGTCCATTGTTCCAAATACAAATTAAAGTACCCAAAACCCTGCAACAGAGAAAAACGCTAATCATAATCATGTGAGGAGTGTGATATGTCCAAAATATAAAAAGACCATCAGACCATATCAATAAACTAGCAACATAGACCAGCATCGCTAGTTTTGAAGGCAGAGTGATAAACATTAATCATTTTTTTTTCACAAGAGAAAAAACGTTGTTTTGAATATATTATATGAAGTAAAACAGTCCATGAAGTCATTACATTTTCACATCTGAAGATTGGAACCCAAATATCCATCCAGAAATGTGGAAGTCCCACCCCAGACAGTGATAGAAAAATACCCTATGTCACATACAGGGACTTGATATAAAACCCAGTAACGGTCCACATGGAGATTATCGACAATCCGAGAAAGCATCCAAATATGCCCGAGGCATCTATAAGAAAGTGAAATAGCAGTATGTAGAATAGTAAAGCAACAGATAGAGTACCGACGTCCATTGTTCCAAATACAAATTAAAGTACCCAAAATCCCGCAACAGAGAAAAACGCTAATCATGTGAGGAGTGTTATATGTCCAAAATATAAAAGACCATCAGACCATATCAATAAACCAGCAACATAGACCAGCATCGCTAGTTTTGAAGGCAGAGTGATAAACATTAATCATTTTTTTTTTCACAAGAGAAAAAACGATGTTTTCAATATATTGTATGAAGTAAAACAATCCATGAAGTCATTACATTTTCACATCTTAAGATTGGAACCCAAATATCCATCCAGAAAAGTGGAAGTCCCACCCCAGACAATGATAGAAAAATACCCCATGTCACATACAATGACTTGATATAAAACCCAGTAACGGTCCACATGGAGATTATCGACAAATCTGAGAAAGCATCCAAATATGCCCGAGGCATCTATAAGAAAGTGAAATAGCAGTATGTAGAATAGTAAAGCAATAGATAGAGTACCGACGTCCATTGCTCCAAATACAAATTAAAGTACCCAAAACCCTGCAACAGAGAAAAACGCTAATCATGTGAGGAGTGTGATATGTCCAAAATATAAAAATACCATCAGACCATATCAATAAACCAGCAACATAGACCCGCATCGCTAGTTTTGAAGGCAGAATGATAAACATTAATCATTTTTTTTTCAGAAGAGAAAAAATGCTATTTTGAATATATTATATGAAGTAAAACAGTCCATGAAGTCATTACATTTTCACATCCGAAGATTGGAACCCAAATATCCATCCAGAAAAGTGGAAGTCCCACCCCAGACAATGATAGAAAAATACCCCATGTCACATACAGGGACATGATATAAAATCCAGTAACGGCCCACATGGAGATTATCGACAATCTGAGAAAGCATTCAAATATTCCCGAGGCATCTATAAGAAAGTGAAATAGTAGTATGTAGAACAGTAAAGCAACAGATAGAGTACCGACGTCCATTGTTCCAAATACAAATTAAAGTACCCAAAATCCTTGAACACATCAAGAAAAACGCTAATCATGTGAGAATTCAAAGTAAAGTTAATCTATTAACATTGCGAATAAAATTACACCGAAGTCAAAAACATTGCCCGGCCATACTCATGGCAAATTTGTCATCAAAAAATCAAAAAATTAAGAAGACTGCCCTCATACGGGGAAACCAGTCTTGAACGTTTAATTTACAGAATTCAAAAATATTACTTAACGGTCCAGCACAGTAAAATAAACTAAAAGCAGCCCAATTAACTGGGCCTGCTAAGCAAGAAAAACAAATTAAAACCCGCTCAGACCCGCCGGACGGGTGCATTCTTCCTGCGTTTGGGCCTCCTCGCGGAAGACCACAATGACTACAGCTGTGATTCGCGGGCGGTTGAGAGTGCAATCAAAGGAAAATTGCGCAGTGCGCGTAGTGGGAGAAGGTGAACTAGCCTCTGTTGAGGTGCTGGAGGGAGCGCGCCGGGATTGACCTCTAGTGCTCCCCTTGCGGCAACGCATCCTATGACGCACGCGAGGCATGGGTGCAATCGCAGTGGGCACAAGAGACGAAGAAGAAGAATTCCAATTAACAGAGGAAGACAGACAGAGACAGAACCGAGAGAAATGGAAATATGCAGCAAAGTCTAGGCAGAAGTTCCGCTGGCCACTTCTCCTTATCATCGCAGTTACCAGACAGTGTAATCCAGCAACCGGCTTGTCCGAAAAACCATGGCTAAACGCCATTTTTTATGTCGACCCGTCTGCAATGCAATCAAAGGACGGCCGTCATAATGAATCTCTGATCATTAATAATGAGAGCCGAAGGCCGGATTAAATTGGAGCGTGCGGAATCGCTCAGAGGAGTGGAGGTCCGATCTTGAACAGTGTTAAAAATTAATTAATCTAGATTTGATGTGAAAACTTAATTCAACAACGTTAAATGTTAATGCGAATGATATGAAATCGCCATATCCATGTCCCATCGCCTTAAACGCCATCGAATGCACCCGCATCCGGGAGCAGGGCAAGTTTTTATTGAGGACACGTGGCAAAAATTGATTGGAGCGGATCTTTGTTTGGGCCGCTCGCGCAGTGGAAATCCGGACCCGTAAAATATTAGGGCGAATTTGATAAGAAATTCGCGACACAAAATTGGCCGACGTCAGCAGGCTATTTTGGAACGCGAATTTGGTTTGAATTATGGTTTATCGCCGTTTGAAGTCCGGCGGGCTCGACTTTTGAACAATTTTCCTATAAAATTTGTGTTGGTTTTCTTTGATAATACACATATTAAAATCCCGCTTAATAAAGAGACAAAATTGTTGTGCTTTCGGAACCTGACCCGAGGATTGGACATGAGTTAACAAACAAAAGGATAACGGAACCAGACATGCACCCGTGGTCAAGCCCTCTACCAAAACCACGAGCGGAATCACAAAAGCGGGTTGCCCATATCGCACCGCTTTTGCGGAGTAGGCGGTATTTCCTATTCGCGAGCGATTCCATAGGGAATGCGACACGTGGCGAAGTGACCCCGGCAAACAACCATTTAACCCACGCCATCGCACGTTAAAGCCCGACGTTGGAAGCCGAGCGAAATTGCCAAGAGTCGTTGATTTGGAGAAGGGCCATCGGACGGTGGTCGCACGTTGAACTTGCCCGAAGGTTAACTAAGGTGTGCGGAGGATAGCCAGGTACGATACGAGTGTTTGATTGGTTATTGATATATATAGGTGGGGCTGGAGTATAATGAAATTGTTTAATTAAACGATTGGCGGATAATTAGCATAAGTCTGGAGGGTGATTGAAATTTTGGATTAAAACAACCTAAATATTTGAAATTTTGCAAGAATTGTCTGGCACACTTTGAATATAAATTTTGAAGTCAAGTGCATGATGCTGTATAGGATCAAGTGTCATTTTGAATACCAAATGTTTCACAAAAACTTCTCAACATGCTACCCTGCAGTAAGGATTAAATGACAATATTGCATCAACTATTTCCATAATAAAAGTGCACCTCGGCCATAAGACTAAACAAATACAAATGTTGTAGATCTAACAAGACCACACAATCAAATGTATTCCACAAGGCCAATACCGTATGAAAAATGAAAAGGAGTTTGCAACCAAAAATACCTTAGGCAACTAATTCAATTAGATACACCAAACCATCAGCAAAAAGGAAAACCAGCCTACCCAAAAGGCAAGCGTTTACCTCCTTTGACAAAATTTTGAGTTCCGAAACAAGGGCCTTTATTGTCTTGTCAATGCCCCTAGTAATTTGAACAGGGTTTGCACCTACTGCAACAACCTAAACAAAAAGGTTTCATTTCAAATTATTTTCCACAAATTTAAGATACAACCATTGTCATTTTTGTATTTCCTAACAAGCTCATAAATTTTGACAAAAGAACCAAAATTTTTTAATACCCGATAGCAATTTTTTCACTCAAAAACTATCTTAGACTCAATAAGCCCAACCCAAAACTAAAAAACCAAACACCATAAGACCCTACAAAAATGAATAGATGATCTTAATCCAGTACTATCAACAAAAAGTTACCTTTACACCCTCACTTATTAAACCCCGTGCTGTTGAATTTTAACTTCAACTGCTGCAGCAGAAGGACGGATGCAGCAGCAACATTTTTTTTTGGAGGTTGCTTGCATGCCATCCAGAAATTTAATTCAGCATTTAAAATTCCCGCAAGTTTTTTTTGTAGACGGCCACAGCCATATTTCTGTACAGAATTGTATTTAAACACAACAGCCAGCATTAACGCAATTCACCAACCAGAAATTAAACAAACAGAAATTTACCCGACAGTTTTGTAAATTCAAAAGGAGGACACGTGGAGCATTAATATTGAATCGCATGAAATTGAAGGGAATCTGAAAACCTGAAAACCGGACCCGAATTTTTTATAGGGCACATTGGATTGAGAATTCGAGTTAAAATTAGGCAGACGTCATCATCCCATTTTGGAACGCGAATTTGGTTTGAAATTCAATCTATTTAGACTTTTGAAGTCCGACGGAAAGGGTTCTTTAATGTTTTGATAGTTTAATATATACATATGTTATATATATCATATGCGAAATGAAAGGTGGGCCATAGAATTTAGTTTTAATTTTATTTTTTTTAAAAGAGGGTTTATTATAATATGTTTTATATGTTCTGGCATATAAAAATAAAAAGGTCGAAAAAGCTTGGTAGTTTGTTTTATAGACAGTACGTAAATTTTTTATTACATAGCAGTGTGTAAAAAGTGAAAAACTGAGTGTAACTTTTTAAGTGTGTATGCACAGCAGTGCGAAAGGGAAAAACAAAGCAGAGTGTCTTAGAGACAGAGTATGTTTGTTTTGAACAGACAGTGAGTTGGTTTTATGCACTGCATTTTGTAGCAGTCATAATTTTGTAATCCCTCTCAGTGAGGAAGTAGTGTAATAGTTTTTTTTGAGTTATTGAAGGGAATAGAAGTTTGTTTTCAAAGTATTGAAACTCTGTCTCCTGTCAAAGAAATTTTTATTTTCTGTGTGTTAGAGGAAAGGAGATTTATGGGTGGTTCTTATGAATCAACCAACCATTCAGAACATGCTCATCAATCCAAACCATAAGTATTATGTGACAATATTCAAGCAGGCACTCAATCGGATTTCTCAAGCTATGTTAGAGAAACCCTAAACTCTCACTGAAAATAGGTGAAATGTGGCACCACTCAGAGATTGACATGTGCCAATTGGTACAAGTGGTAGACAATTGGCATGCTCAAAAAACAAGGTGATGCAGGAATGACATGAGGGAGAAAATATCAGAAAAGCCCCAAATCTGGAGAACTAAAGCTCATCACCAACCCGAGATTGACAACTTTACATGATGTAACCTATGAAATCGTAAATGGAGAAATCATAGTAACAATAAAGTAACCTATGTAACAATAAAGTCGGATTCATCCTGGGAGTGGTAATGGGAGAAATCATAGTGGACAACAGTAAACATGCATAGTTGCTTACAATCAAATAGATGAAAAAACACATACAAAAAACCTAGATAATAATCGTGCACAAGCTTAATATTGAATTATGAACCGTAAAGGAACTTACAAAATGTCAAGCGCACAAGCAAAAATATCCTGGACATGACCCTGGTTGACAAGTTGTATTGCTCATGATGCAAGAGGATTTGTACCGGCACTGCCAAGTCAATCAAAATCCATCATTATCTATACAATAAATACAAGTAATTGATGTAGTATTTTTTACTCTAAGATGCATTCTTATGATAATGTTAGAACATATGTTGAAAATGTCAAAACATACCTGAATAAGCTCCTCTTCGTTCAAGAACAATTTATTGGAGTCGCATGAACTTGGAACAAGCCTCCCACGATCTGAAAGAGTAGCAACTAAGTCAACAGTGACTTTTTTGTTGCTACGCTGGATCAAGGGAGGTTTGCTCCAAGATTAAATCGCTCCAATAAATTATTCTCTACTAAACAGGGCCAACCACGTGAAGGTGGAAGCTCTTATGGCCCCTCCCCCCTCCTCACATCACTCTCAATTCCCCAATACCCAATCTATATTTCAATTTTTACTTTCATGAGCATAAAAAAAAATATTCAATAACTAGTAAAAAAACAATTCAACAAAAAGTACGCAAGGAAACATTGCAATTAATGTTTGACATAAAAATAGTATGATAAATGAGTTTTTTATATAACGCAAAAAAATGTTCCAAGTATGGTAACGTTTGTCTTATAATAATACAATATTTTACATTGTCAAACTTTCTTTTTCTTCTTCCTATTTTTAAAGCTCCTAATTACATCATCAATATCATCGTGCTCTGCTCTTGTTTCGTGCCTTTCCACCCGCACTGCTGACCTAGTTGCGTATTCACGATGTCTGGGCTCATCCAGTGACGGGGCATCGCCTACAAAAACAGATAATATTAAATTTTAATTGTAAGTTTTTAAATATCATTGAACTAGTTCGGTAATATTAATAAAAAAAATTGCAATGAGATTATTTACCTGGTGCACCAGTTGTCGCCGCTGACCTAGTTGCATTGTCACGATGTCTGGTCTCATCCAGTGACGGGGCATCGCCTCCAAAAACAGATAATAATTAAATTTTAATTATCAGCTTTTAAATATCATTGAACTAGTTCGGTAATATTAATAAAAAAAATTGCAATGAGATTATTTACCTGGTGCACCAGTTGTCGCCGTTGGGACAGTTGCCCTGTCTTCCTCTCTGGTGGTAAGATCCTCAAGGGAAACATTCTCTGTCATATAAACAAAAAACGTTATAAGGACAACCATCAAGGTATAATTAGGAAAAATTATAAGTGGAAATTAATTACCGTCACGGCCCTCACTGATAGCAGCATTGTTGGCCTGGTCCCCACTACAATGATCAGGTTGCACGAGAGGATCATCTACATATGGCTCTAAAACTGGGTTATTTACCTCGTCGGTAGTGTTGCTCCCCTGATTTAAACAAAGTTGTTAGACATTAAATTTATGGACGAAAAAAAAAATATTGAAAGGTTAATGTTTTACCTTATCAGGCATTCTAGATCTTGGGACCTGCCCCAAGCTACTGTGACGTTCAACTACAGCTTGATAGCCAAAACGGAAAGCGATATTTTTATCTTCCTCTGTAGTTTCTGTTCCGAAGTCATCACCCTACATTACATATGATTGTGTATTTTTAATCATATCTGATAGGATTACAAAACGTTGGAAGGCGATACAATTAATTATAAGATGTTTAGCTACTTAATTACAATTCTTGCAGCTAATTTCAAGTAGCCACCCTGGCCGAGCTTGTGATGGCCCTCTTTCTCTATCCTAGCTTTGGTTGCCTTTGAGGTGTCAGGCAACCTAGCATCAAAAGATTGAAGTCAGATATGACGTAGCACACTTTTATTTTAGACATAAAGAAAATTAAAGCTATTGAATTAAAGTTGTAATTTACCTTGCGGGTCCAGTTGGCATTTTTCCTTCTTTCTTTGCCCTTTTCTTTTTTCCGTCATGGATGAGTGCTCTCCACTCACTCTCTGAAACTGCGAGAGGACGCTCATATCTAGGGTTAAATTTCAATTGCATCCTATAGGTGTCCCTGGTACATTTCAAATATTTGCCGTCTACCTGAGCCACCGCTTTTCTGTCAAATGTGCCGACCCCAAAAAGGGCTTCTAGATAATCTAGAAGTTCTTTTTTCAGGTTGGAATTCTGGGAATTCCACCCCGTACGTATGGTTGGGCCAAAAATTACCAACGCATGGCTCTCCAGAATCCTGTAGAACTCATTGTTTCCTACACAGAATAAAACCAAAAGAAAAAGAAGATATTATCATTAATTTAAAAATAAAAATCATGATAAATATGTTTTAGATAAAGTACATGAAATAGTTAAAATATTAAAATTTACCCGGGAGTTGTACATGCTTTATAGGGACACCTTCATCATTCACCAACAACGTGCCATTAATGGTCCCTGTGGAGCTGACACATGTAGCTCCAGGAAACACAATAATGTAGTTGGCCATATCAGCCTCATCATTGCCAACACGTTCAGCAGTTGGCTGGGTGTCTGCTTGGGCAGGGTGTGTTTCTTGGCTAGCACCTAAAGGAGTAGAAGGTGTACGAGAGGGTTTTTGGGCAATCTCTTGCCCTTGTGTCCCACTACCACCAACACCGGGTTCAGCAAATGCCAGAAGACGCTACATACAAAAGAACTTTTTGTTAGTTTAGTCAATGTAAAAATTAAAAATCAAACTATCACAATTGATCTCATGCAGAACAAAAAAAATATCCTTTTGACTTTTTATTATTACCTGATATCTATTTAGCTGCCTCATAAGATGTTGTATCCTCTCTTCTATTTCAGGTGTTTGAGGCGCATCTATCAAAGCATTAAATTCCGACGTTGCATCTCGTGCCTTTTTTTGCAACAACAACACTGGAGATAGGGATGAAAAAAGCTCTTCCTCAAAGAGGGAATCATCAGGCGTACCATGGCTAGGTGTCTGCATATTTGAACAAAATTAATATTATTTCAATTATGTAATTAACTAAAATACCTAAAGATAGAGCAATGCTGGCACTTTACATGTTCTTCCGCTGGCCTCTTTCCGCGATCATCCTGTCTCGGGGTTGTTCCTGCACTGCTCTGATCAGACTGCCACATTGCAATAAAATTATAAATGTAAAAACTTGAAAACAATATCTAACTTGAAAACACAAAATGAAAACTGAAATAATTTCTAATAAGACACCGGAAGACAGAGTTAGAGTTTCAAATATCCCTTGCATTGAATTCAGTCCTGGAAACATGTCATTGCACATTAAGGCACCCAAACATTCAATCCACAAATGATATATTTAAGTAGGCTTCTCCTATTCCGGGAAAACACCATACCTATAATGCATTCACTTGCATGTATAAAGGGAAAGGAAAACATGTTTTCATACAACGGTGACAAAGGCATCTTGGGGAAAGGTATCTTCACTTTTTATTTATGTTGTTCACCCACACCACTCTCGTGTTTTCACTAATCCTGTTTTGTCATTTTTGATTCAAATTAAGTTAAGGCCTTAAGTATTTTTTGACCTTTCGGTGTAGTTTTTATAAGTGGCATGTATGGATTTTCCATTAATTCTGCACTTTTTCTCTTCATGCGCATGTTTCCCTGGAAATCAAATGCATGATTTAGTCCCATACATTTAACAAGTTCTTGGATCAACTCCATAGGAAATATCATGTTTCCTATTCAATCAAAATTTATCTCAGTTAGGGTAGGTAGGAAGGTTTTCCCTTTGTATTAATAGGGCACTTCTAGCTTGCATTTTTATTATATCTTTCAAATATAGTGTCGTTTCAATTAGGGCATGAATTTTTGCAACTTTCAAGGTGAGAATGAACAAAGACAAATTTTTGTGATGGATGACTGTATATGACTCCATGGCCAGAGGAAAAGGCACTAATCTACTTCTTCAAATATCTATAGTTCTCATTCACCCCATACGAAGATGGTCCCTGATTTTGAGCCAAATGTTGCAGCAAAAAGTTCCCCCCCTCCATAATTTGATAGTCAATGGAAATTTCTTAAATTGATGATGGGGCAAGATTATGGAAAATTGGCACATACATATGTAATGGATTCCAAGATCATGATATATGTTTGCATATGTTTATGGCAATGTTCCACCAAGTCCCCTGGAGGTGGGAGCGAGGGGACGAGGGAGCGCTGGAGCGGCCTATGCAAAAGCTCCCTACCAATTTTCAGGAAACGTGGGGGGACGTCGGGGTCATAAAAATTATAAAATTTAATATTTAAAATGTAACTATATTTTTGCAAGGAATGTATATACAGACATCATACACTTGCATCATGAAAGATAAATCATAAATGATAAAATTACAAATCGATGAATGATGAATCATATAATTGAAACAAATTTAAAAGTTAAAAGTTAAAACATACATCATACAATCATGCATGTAAGTTTGTAAGTTTGTAACCATATAATCATTAATGTAACTACTAACAATGTACAATGAAAGTAACGTTTAAGATATCATATGACATATTATATCAAGATTCAAAATAGAGTTTAAACTTAAGTTTACAACTCAAGTCTGAAACATAAAACTTAAATGCAAATAAGTTATGTCCGAAACATAAAACATAAAACATAACATATGAATATCAAATGATATCATCATACTGATAAATGAGCATAAATGCTCAAGTTAATGCCCCACTAGTCTCTGCATCCAACTTCTGCACGAATATATCAAGATCAACCATGTCACCATCTGAATCAGAATCACTTGGATTCTCAAATATGCTAAGTGGCACATCAAATTTTAACACAAAACCATAAACTAAAAGGGGCGGTGAGGGGACGTGAGGGGGCGTGAGGGAAACATCCCCTAGAAGTCCCCAAGACCCCGGAGCGCGAGGGGGCGAGGAATCTAGACCCCTAGGTGGGGGGGCGAGACCCCGTGTAACACCGGTTTATGGAGGTGGTGGAGCAAAAAAGAGCTCAAATAGAGCTGAAATTTTTCACATAAAAAGGACTGTGGGCTTGACTAATGGTTCCATTTAAAAAATGATATCTAGACAGAGAATAAGTGTAGCATGCAAACATGCATTGAAAATCCATCCGAGTTTGCATTGTATTACTTATGATGGATTCAAATTTGGGTTTCAAAATGCCAGGTTATGGCATGATTTTGTCGAGAAACCCTTCGTTGGATTCTCATGTTGGTTTAATTTATATTTTAAGTTTGTTTTGAAGTCTTTGGGTGATAGTAACTCATGAACTAGGTTACCAATGTGTAACAATCATATTTCAAGAATAAAGTTGTGATTTTTTTATATTATTATTATTATCTATTAGCTACGAGTATCGACACCTAATGCCTGGAATTTTGACATCTTGATAGCATGGATAATTTCGAAAATGTTTCTAGTAATGTTAACATAATAACTATCATTACATGTCTTCACTTTTTTCACCATAATAGACCTGTGATATGGACTCATCACACAACTTCATATGCTATGTCCCAACAAGTTCAAACCGGTTGAACCTACCTCATAGTGTGGTTATTAAGGACAAGTTGCTTGATATATAACTCGATAGCATAGACCACGTTGCAGTTCTAAAAAGAATCCTCAAGTGTCAAAAAAACTTCACAATATGTTCTATTATAAAGCCTTTTGGGATACCTGAAATAATATATGTATCATTGATGACTTTTAAAGTATGACAAGATCCAGAGGGAAAGGAAATCAATGGAAGAGTGATCCAACAATGAGAACCTAGAATTTAGCATCAGATGAGTTAGAGTCTAGGAAATTGAAACCCTATAATTTTAATTAGTGATGAAGGACATCACATAGGTAATTATATTTTCATGTAGAATAATCTGTTAATTCAAATTTAAACTACATAATATGAAAGGTATACCATAAATTTTTCCACGTAAGTCCAAACAACCTATAAAAAGGGAAAACCTTCTTTTTCCATGGGAAATAATTTACCTTTCCTTTTTCAAGATAATCTAAATCACAAAAAATATGAATTATACTGCACACATTCTTGGATAATGTGAAAGTGGAAAAGGAATACCCTACACAAGTGATGCACACATGTACATTTGAACACTAATAGATTTTTGTAGTTGAAATGCAATGCTTGTTTTCATTTAAATGTAGGGTTTTTAAAGCAGGGAGAAATAATGGCTACAAATTAATAAGCGTTTCTTTGGGAAAAATTTAAATCTTGTATTGGGTGATGAAGATAATAGAGGGTATTGAATCTTGATTCTTGACATCTAGAGAGAACCATACAGCCTAACACAATCCAATGGAATTGACCAAAAAAACCCAAATAGAGTCAACCCTACTATAGGAGGAAGGGCCTGCAGTAAGAACTTACCATTTTGCAAGAGTTGAGGGCGAATGTTGTTCTGCAAGAGCTGAGGGCGAATGTTGTTCTGCAAGAGCCGAGGGCGAATGCAGGGCGAATGTTGTTCTACAAGAGCTCAGGGCGAATGCTGAGGGCGAATGCTGTTCTGCAAGAGCTCAGGGCGAATGCTGAGGGCGAATGCTGTTCTGCAAGAGTTGAGGGCGAATGTTGAGGGCGAATGCTGGTCTGCAAGAGATGAGGGCGAATGCTGAGGGCGAATGTTGTTCGCAAGAGCTCGTGGCGACGTCGAAGGCGAATGTCGTTCGCAAGAGCCGAGGGCGACGTCGAGGGGCGAATGGTGTTCTCGCAAGAGCGAGGGCGACGTGCCACAGGATATCGTATCGTTAATGTAGCACACATGTACATTTGAACACTAATATATTTTTGTAGTTGAAATGCAATGCTTGTTTTCATTTAAATGTAGGGTTTTTAAAGCAGGGAGAAATAATGGCCGCCAAATTAATAAGCGTTTCTTTGGGAAAAATTTAAATCTTGTATTGGGTGATGAAGATAATAGAGGGTATTGAATCTTGATTCTTGACATCTACAGAGAACCCTACAGCCTAACACAATCAAATGGAATTGACCAAAAAAACCCAAATAGATTCAACCCTACTATAGGAGGAAGGGCCTGCAGTAAGAACTTACCATTTTGCAAGAGCTGAGGGCGAATGCTGTTCTGCAAGAGCTGAGGGCGAACGCTGAGGGCGAATGCTGTTCTGCAAGAGCTGAGGGCGAACGCTGAGGGCGAATGCTGTTCTGCAAGAGCTGAGGGCGAACGCTGAGGGCGAATGCTGAGGGCAAATGCTGTTCTGCAAGAGCTGAGCGCGAATGCTGACCGCAAATGCTGTTCTACAAGACCAGAGAGCGAATGCGCGCATTGGGTGATGAAGATAATAGAGGGTATTGAATCTTGATTCTGCAGCACATCTAGAAGACCATGTATTCTTTTAGTTTGTTTAGTCAATAGAATGGACCAAAAAAAAAGCAAGGCAGGTCAGGCCCCTATGGGAGGGAGGGCTGCGGTAAGAACTTACCATTTTGCAAGGGCGAGAGCGAATGTTGATGCACACACACACACACACACACACGGCCACACACGCAAGGGCGGGGGCGCCCCGAGCGGGCGCGGGGCGGCCGCCGGGGCTGGGGCGAACGGCGGCGGGGGCGAATGCGGGGGCAGGCTCTCTTGCACGCAGAGGGCGGCGAATGCGGGGCGAATGCGTGCAGAAAGAGGGCGAGGGGGAATCCGGGGTGAATGCGTGCACGAGGGCGGGGGCGAATGTGACTGCACGCAGAAGCTCGGGGCGAGGTGCGCGAAGGCAGTGCGTGCAAGGGCGGGGAGGAAATCAAGGCAGGCCAGGTGATACCCCGCAGAGCGGCGGAGGGCGAATGCGCGCGTGACATCAGACGTTAATGTAGCACACATGTACATTTGAACACTAATAGATTTTTGTAGTTGAAATTCAATGCTTGTTTTCATTTAAATGTAGGGTTTTTAAAGCAGGGAGAAATAATGGCTGCCAAATTAATAAGCGTTTCTTTGGGAAAAATTTAAATCTTGTATTGGGTGATGAAGATAATAGAGGGTATTAAATCTTGACTCTTGACATCTACAGAGAACCCTACAGCCTAACAAAATCCAATGGAATTGACCAAAAAACCCAAATAGAGTCAACCCTACTATAGGAGGAAGGGCCTGCAGTAAGAACTTACCATTTTGCAAGAGCTGAGGGCGAATGCTGTTCTGCAAGAGCTGAGGGCGAACGCTGAGGGCGAATGCTGTTCTGCAAGAGCTGAGGGCGAATGCTGTTCTACAAGAGCTGAGGGCGAACGCTGAGGACGAATGCTGAGGGAAAATGCTGTTCTGCAAGAGCTGAGCTCGAATGTTGACCGCAAATGCTGTTCTGCAAGAGCAGAGAGAGAATGCGCGCGTGATATCAAACGTAGCTATTGCGACAAATACCAAACATTTTTATGTAGCGCGCATATAAGTTTCGAATTTTTATGTAGCGCCCATATAAGTTTGGTATTTTTATGTAGCGCGAAAATAACTGTCGCTATACCGACGACGGAAAAGGCGTCGCTATTAGGACGGTGCCTCCAAACGTCGCAATGGCGACACCTAGACATTGTGTCGCCGTTGCGACGTTTAGAGTCGTCTCAATAGCGACGCTTTGGGCCATGGTGTCGCAATTGCGACATCTTCCTTTAAACGTCGTAATTGCGACACTAGTTTAAGTGTCGGTATTACGACACTTTTCTATAGACGTCGGTATAGCGACGGTTTCGGGCGGGATGGAAAAAATTTGGGAAAATTTCCGACATTTGGTCAAAAGCGTCGGAAACAGGTGTCGGAATTTCCGCGAAATGTAGTAGTGTAGAGAGAGAAAGAGGCAGTGAGTCTGGAGGAATGTTGACACCTAATCCTAAGGGATTGGGAGAAATTGTATATAAGTGTAAATTAGGAAATAAGGAAGTCTAATAGACATTGGGAAATGAATCCCATGACAGTATCACCTCCATGTGTATATTCATGAGCACCCTCTATCAAATTCGTAGTTCAATTTGTGGATTTAACTCCTGGTATGACATGGTATCAGAGCCAACGCCTTTTTTGGCATTCATTCCCCTGGTGTAACTCCCTCCTACTCCTAGCATACCTGCCTCTCTGTTTTCTCCTCGAAAAATTTTCCCTCCTGCTCGTGGTAGTCCAGATTCCAATTTTTGTTTTTTATCCTTCAGCTCATTTCCTCATTTCTTTTACGCTCCGCTCTCGTAGAGCCCACACAAAAAAAAGGGTCAGAAGCTCCTGCCGCAGCACTGTTCATAGCTCTTGCCACAGCATTGTATTTTGCCACCTCCCACAGCTTCTCCTCATGCAACGGAGTGCACAACCTCTGATTTTCTCCTCCTCCCGCTCTGCCTGCTTTGTGGGCTTCCCTCTCCCTGTAACGGTTATTCCCCTCATTCCTTCCCCGCTCCCTCTAAGGTGCCCTCGCTCCATGGTCTCTCGCAGCCTCCCTACTTCTCCTCCCGCAATCTCCTACTACCTCCCTTCTCCCTTCCAGCCTCCCCCCGGCCCTTCTCCCTCTGCTCCCTCATTCGCAGACTCCCCTCCCCACTCTCCGCTCCCTTCTACCCTCCATTCGCCCTTCTCCCTTCACCCTCCCTATGCCCTCACCTCCCCCTAATCCGCCTCCCCAATTTGACCTCCCCCAGGTCTGAACTTCCCAAGGTTTGACCTCCCCAAGGTCCCACCATCAATAACTCAATTTTTAAAGCAAAGTACATATTTTTTACCATAACTTAATTTTTATGGCAGAGTGCAATTTTCACTCCATAATTGAGTTTTTTTTTCCAGCAGACTACTTTTTTTCAAAAGTTCACAATGCATTCTCTCATGTCTATTATGGGAGTTGTTCTCTCTGGAAAGGATAACCATCCCGAGTGGTCTCGGAAAATCAATCACACTCTCATTTTTAATGAGTTGTGGAGAGGAATTTGTGAAGGAGAAGGAGACAATCCACTAATAAAGCTCACCTTAGACAAGGAGATCGCCATTTTGGAAAACAAGAATTGTAAGGCCTATGCCTTGATTGCAGCTTCTGTAAATGAAGAGGTGAGTCGTCATATTACACCATTTTCAAATGCCTATGAAGCCTTGAGGAAATTAAAATAACTCTATGACTCACATTCAGAACTTGAAATTGTTCAATTAATGATTAAGTTTTTCAACCTTGAATTGAAAAACGATGACCCTCTTGATTTAGCATCAGAAGTAATATATATCATGCATAGCATTAAAAATATTGGTGTAGAAGTTGACATACCTCTCATAGCTTATGTTAATTTATTTTATCCCACTTACTCACATTTCCTTGAGTCAATGCAAGCAAGTGGAAACCCCATGAAGATCACCTTTGATTCCCTTGAGAAAAAGTTTGCAAAAAGAGAGAAGGCTTTTGGAAAGAAGACAACCCCTATGTCCTCTAAAGAAGTTGTATGTTTCGCACATAGAGAGAACAATCATGCTCAAAATTATTCCAGAGGAAGAGGTGGCCGAAGAGGAAGAGGAAGAAGAAATTTCAGAGAAGGGGGGGCAGACAAGGTCAAAGTGAAAAATATGATCTTCATTACATACGATGCAATAAATATTGGCATGATGCATCTACATGTAAGTTGCCTTAGGACAGAATTGAGCAGCAAAGAAATCAATAAAAATGTAAAACTCATGACAGAGGCAAAGGTAAAGCACCTGAATCTTCTCATTATGTTGTAGCACATTGTAACATTGGAGTAACTAAAGACTTGTTTGATGCTTCACTTACTTCTTGGAGAAATGATTGGTTGCTAGATTCAGGAGCAACATGTCACATGAATTTTAGAATATATTTTTTTGAAGAATTTACTGACAAGGTCGATGGAGCAATATACTTTGCAGAAAAAACTAAACTCAATCCATCGGGGCTTGGCACAATTAGGCTTAAGTTGTCTAGTCTTCCAGACCATATTCTACATGAGGTTATATACCTCCCTCAGTTGAGGAGAAACTTGTTGTCCTTGGTCCACATCCACCAGCAAGGAAACTCCATTCACATGTTTGATGGCAAGGTTGAGGTCATAAAAGCATCAGAATGCTCACTTGTCATGAAGGGAATATAAGAGGAAGACTACTAAAGCTACAAGGTACCTTTGCTCATGCACAAAACTTTGCATTCAGTTCTCATCATGATGAAGGTACATTCCCATCAAGTCTTTTATGGCATGCTAGATTTGGACACTTAAACTATGACAGCCTTCGATTGTTGAATAAAAATGGTGTTACTGTATTGCCTACAATTCCTAGGAAGCTTAAGCAATGTGATGCTTGTATTCTAGGAAAGCATAGAAAACAGTCCTTTCATGATTCACATTCCATAGAACATAGAAAAATTGAGCTTATTCATTCATATTTATGTGGTCCCATGCATATTTCTTCTGCAAATGGAAATAAATATATGATGACATTTACTGATAATTACACCAGAATGTGTTGGGTTCACTTATTGAAGAACAAATCTGATGCTTTTCAAACATTCAAGGATTTTCATGCATGGATTGAAAATGATGCACAAACTCATATTAGCTCTTTGTGCACTGATAATGGAAAATAATACACTTCAAATGAATTTAAAAACTATCTTCGCTAACATGGGATCAAAAATCAAACAATTGTGCCTATAAACCCCAACAAAACGGTGTAGCTGAAAGAATGAACAGGACAATTTTAAATATGGTTCACTCCATGATGTTTTTCAAGAATGTAAAATTGATGTTTTGGGTTGATGCAGCTCTATGTGTTGTGTACATAAAGAATAGGTTTCCTTCTAATACAATCAGAAACAAAACTCCTTATGAAATCTGTCATGGACACATTCCTTTGGTAAAGCATTTCAGGGTCTTTGGTTCCACATGTTATGCTTTTATACCTAAGTTACAAAGAAATAAACCTGGTGTTAGAAGTCGAAAATGTTTCTTCTTGGGGTATTCCAATACCTCAAAAGTATATTGCCTCTATGATGAAGTCAATAAGAAATTTGTAGTATCTATAGATGTCATATTCCTTGAATCTTCCAAGACTGATGATGTTGTTGAGTAGCAACTTGATCGCTTGGATAGATTCACACATTCAAAGTCATTTCAAGAATTTAATAATCAGATTCCACATCTTAAAGGGGGGATTTCTATACTGAATCAATCTATGGAATCATCTTCCAAAGCACTCTCTCCCCCACATGAGGAACCAACCACGAATGACACCTTGAATGATGTGATTGACAAAATTCGGACACTAAATCTTGATTCAATCTCAACTCATTCAAATGAGAAGCCTAGGTCACTCAGAAAGGTCCCCCAAAATGGTTGAAAAACACACTATAAAATGTTTGCCCCGATGAGGTTGGAAATACAAGAACAAGAGGTTCCACCGGGAAAAATGGAGGTGACGTAGATAATTCTAATTCACCTATTGATATAGATATTGCTTATAATTGTGAATTGAATTTTTCCACAGATATTGAACCAAATTCCTTCAAAGAAGCCGCTTCTGATGATGAATGGAATGAAGTGATGCAAAATGAGTATGATGTCTTAATAAAGAATGGCACTTGGAAGTTGGTTGATCCTCCATTAAGAACCAAACCAATTGGTTGCAAGTGGGAATTAGGGGAATTTTGCGGTCTAAAATGGGCCTCCTAAGAAAAATGTACAACAAAATAAACTTTATAAGAACCAATAGGATTCAAGATGATGATGTCAACCATGGGGGGTGATTCACCATTTTTTAAGTAAAAGGGAAAAAATATTAAAAAATAATAAAATAATAAAACTACTTTTTCAACTCGTATTTTCAACTTATCTCCCAAATTTTTTACTCAAATTTTGAGTGGGAGTAGTCATTGGATGCAAAATTTAATTTCTCATCTAAGGATTACCCATGTCGCGTACTTTCAATGGACCCCGCTACATGAAAAATGAGAAATACATAAAAAAACGTGATTACCATTACGTTTTTCATGTATTTCTCATTTTTCTTATAGCAAGACCCATCGAAAGTATGCAACATGGGTACTCCTTGGATGAGGAATTAAATTTTTCATCCGATGAGTACTCCCACTCGAAAGTTGAGTAAACATTTTTGGAGATAAGTTGAAAATATCAGTTGAAAAAGTAGTTTTTTCTTTTTTCCCTCTAAAATTTGATGATGTAATCAAATCTGATTTTATTATTTCCACTATTATTTTATAATTTCCTTAGGAGGCCCAATTTAGACCTCAAAATTCCCCTAATGATTCTACAAGAACAACTACAAAGTGGATGGCTCACTTGACAAGCACAAAGCCAGGCTAAAAGAATTCTGAGGGTCTTGAATTTGGACAAAAAACCTTCAATGGAGGAGAAGTTATTGGGGTCCAAAGTCAACAACTCATTTTCAAGCTGGTGGGCCCTAATTTGATTTTGAATGCCAAAGACAGTTTTTAGCTTTTCCAAGGCTTCATCAGGGGTGTTAATGTCAAGGATATGAAATCGAAGATCTTGAGCAATGGACATTCCTATCAACCCACGTGCTTGATCTTGTTTATTTTCTCATTTAACAGCTTTATCATAATCAGAAGGTTTAGTTTCCTGTCCTGTGGCTATTCTATAAAGTCCTTTAATTCTAAGTATATCTACCATGTGAGGTAGCCATTGGAAATAATTGGTGTTGTTAAAAATAACCAGGCGTGCACTTTCCATTTGAAAAAAAAAATAAAGTTGAGAAAAGCTAAAACTAACTGCTCCAATGGAAAGATCTCAAAAAATTAGTCCGTTTGAAAAAAAATGGCTTGAAAAACGGCTTCCAGATGAAGAAGTTATGCCTTTTGAAAAATCTGAGTTATAGATGCCGAATAGTTACGGGAACGGGATGAAGTGCGGCATTTTAAAAAAAAAAAAATTCCGCCCCTTTGAACAAAAACTTTTTACAAAATAAGCTTGAGAAGGAGACTTGAACCCAAGACCTCTATTCTCATAAACTAACCCCTCACCAAGTGAGATAGGAAAAGGATCACATTATTGTTTGAAAGGAGGAAGGGTTTTTTTTTTTTTTTTGGCCCTCTATTCTCATAAACTAACTCCTCACCAAGTGAGATAGTAAAAGGATCACGTTATTGTTTGAAAGGAGGAAGGGTTTTTTTTTTTTTTGGCCCTCTATTCTCATAAACTAACCCCTCACCAAGTGAGATAGTAAAAGGATCATGTTATTGTTTGAAAGGAGGAAGGAGTTTTTTTTTTCACTCTTTGGTGTGCGTGCCTTTTCCTGCACAAAAAAACACAAAAACCAAGCAAAAAAAAAAACCGCAATGCAAAGCCTTACAAAAGAATGTTTGATTCTCGGTTAGCCTTACCGGTAGTGGTCCTTTTTTCACTATTTATGATTTCCCGAGATCGCACAAAGACACAGAGAAAGAGCATATGTAGTAGAAAAAATCTCTTTTCCTGTTTCTGATTTGCCGAGACTGCACACAACGCACAGCAAAGAGAATACACAAAAAAGAGGGTATAGATCCAGAAAATAAATAAAACCTAAAAACTGAAAATATAATAAGGGAACCAAAATAAGCAGAACTATTAACAAATATAACTGCAAAACAAATGCTTTAAACCTCCAGATCTAAACTGTCATAAATTGGGTAGCCAGAAACCTTTTCGCATGAAACAAAAGGCATTCCTCACTATAACAGACACTCTGGACACAACCGAGCAGTTCTCCAAACCCAAAAATATTTATAAATAGTAGATCTACAAAACAACATTCGCATGTAGTCAAATCGGCTTTGGATTTTGATCAACAACGGACGCGGCACTCAAAATAGCTCTGATAACATGTAGGAATTTACAGGGTAAGTTCCTTAGATCAAGAACCAAAGGTCACCCCTCACAAATAGATCACTAATCAGTACACCAGTATAATCACGTGGTTAAAACCCTCAAAGAGGGAAACAGTCCACGGCCTGAGCCAATGCGGCCACTTCAGGCAATTTATTAATATAAAAAAAAAAGTTACATATGTTTCTCTCATAAGCGGTTACCAGACAAATGACCCTCCATGCTCTTTAAATAGAGATCATGGACCAATCGAGTGTTAAGCCACGGATCAAGTGTCGTTAATACCGAGGTGAGAGATAACCGTCAGATCACTACAAATCATGATTGTCGGATTATAAGCTACAAATGTACATGGTAAAGAAACACACTTTACCTAACTCTACACTAGACTAAGTTATTCTTAACTATTTCCTATGTGTTATAATATCCTAAAGAAAGAAGGGGTTGATTATGAGGAAATTTTTTCCCCCACAGCAAAATGGGCCACCATCTGGGCACTCTTTGCCTTAGCAGCTCAGAAGGGTTGGAAATTCCATTAGATGGATGTAAAAACCACCTTTTTGAATATAGATCTAAAGGAGAAGGTTTTTATGTCCCAGCCAAAAGGATTTCTTGTGAAGGCCAAAGAACACAAAGTATGCAAGCTTATAAAATCCTTGTATGGACTCAAGCAAGCACCGTGAGCCTGGTATGAGAAATTAACTTAGCACTAAAACATAACTTCAAACATTTTGATCTTGATGATGCAACTTTTTTTGTTAAGAAAGTTGGGAAAATAGTTGCATATCTTGTGTTGTATGTAGATGATCTTTTTATGACAGGGAACAATGAGAGTTATATTGCATCCGTAAAGAAGGAATTGAAGTAAGGTTTTGAAATGACTGATTTGGGTTATGTTCACTACTATCTTGGTAGTGAAGTAACTCAACATCCTTAATTTATATATCTTTCTCAAAAGAAGTACATTGGAGATTTATTGAACAAGTTTGGCATGGATGAATGTAATCCTTTGACAACTCCAATGGAACAAAACTTGAATCTCACATCCATTAAAGGGAAGGAATTTGAGGATGCAATGAAGTATAGACACTTATAGGAAGTCTCATCTACCTGACTAATACCAGACCAGACATCTCATTTGATGTTGGAATCCTCTCCACATTTATGAAAAAACCTTGTGAAGGACAATGGTCTGCTACAAAAATAGTTCTAAAATACATGAAAGGGACTCAAGACTTTGGAATCAAATATACATAGTTGGGCGACTTCAACTTGATCGGATACTCTAATTCAAACTTTGATGGAGACAAAGAAACTAGGGTATCTACTTCAGGTTATACTATGAGTCTTGGATCAGGATTTGTCTCGTGGAGATCATGAAAGCAGTCAGATCCAACAGATTCCATAACTGAGGCAGAATATGTGGCAGCAACTAAAGCGACAAAGGAAATTGTGTGGCTCACGAAAATCCTAGAAGATTTTCATATGAAACAAATGCATTCAACTCCACTCATGATAGACAACACATATGCAATAAATTTTTCCAAGAACCCAAAATTCCATGATCGAATAAGCACATCAATACAAAATACCATATGATTCGATATTATGTTGAGGCCAAAACTATCCATCTACTTCATTGTTCCACAAATGAGCAGACTGCAAACATCTTCACCAGAGCGCTTGGAAGAGAAAAGTTTGAAAACTTTAGAACGATGCTTGGACTCACCAACATCCCTTTAGATTAAGGGGGGAATGTTGAAACCTAATCCTAAGGGATTGGGATAAATTGTATATATTAGTGTAAATTAGGAAATAAGGAAGTCTAAGAGACATTGGGAAATGAATCCCAACAGTATTGCTTCCATGTATATATTCATGAGCACCATCTTTCAAATTGTTTGTTCAATTTGTGGAGTTACCTCCTCATCTGACATTTCCAAAGAGGTAGCAGCAAGTGACAGAGGTATTCCACACTAAAATTTTGTAGGGCCTGCGCAGAAGCTTCAACAGAGTAGTGTGGTTTAGATAATAGGGAGTCTATTTAGCTTCAAAGGTCAGGAAAGTATTCCAGAGGTCCGGAGAATCACTTCCAGCAATAGAGACAAGAAGGATGGCTTGATTAGAGGAAGTAAAAAGCCATACATGTGAGGGTATGCACAACATTGGCACAAAAGGACCTATGCAAGGGTTGGATAGTCAGTTTTCTAAGGGTCAAGTGCTGAGATTTCAGGTGGAGAGAGGGAAAATTTCTCCCTAAATATTTTTGTCAGATTTTGCTAATCAGATAGCCAACTAGGCATCCAAAGATTGTACTCGGAATTTATCATTGTTGCTTAATAATAAAAAACACTCAATTTCTGCACCAATTTTCCCACATTGGGTTTTTTCGTGGAAAATTGTCCAAAAATAATTGTCATTTTTATGTATGTGTGCTAGCATTTCTCAGTTTCCAGCATTGTATTTTTCGCATTGTTTTTATGGTGAAAATTACAATTGTGATTTTATTCATTGCTTATCGTATAAAATGGACTACATAATTAAATTTAGAATTAGAATAACAATATCCAATTAGAATAATAATTTCTAATTGATGTAATAGAGATGAAATTTGCACATGATATAATCTCTTCATCCTAGAACTCTCATGGTAGGGAGTACATCATGATCCACACCGATGTCGCTTTGAAGTTCTCTATCTAGGAAAACCTCTTAGTCATGAATCTTAATTAAAGTCCTACAAAGTAAAAAAATAGGGTTCAACTTCAAACACCCTATTTTTATCATCCAAACTGGCAAAGATATCTATAAAAAAAACCTTTGGCTCCGAGCTCCAGCTTAATATGCCCCTTCAACTTCCATATGTTATAGATCCATTGGGTCATTTTTTTCTGTGTTGGCCGTATCCCAAAAAATTACCTATTAGTGCATGATCTTGCATGTCCTAGATGTATTACCCTATCATATCAGATCAAATGTCTAGTTTGGAGTCAAATATTTCATTGGGAAGGACACTTCCTAGTCTTTGTTTTCCTACAATTTGTTGCAAGCCTATCTAATATCCAACTTTCTTAGGATCCAACATGGAGGGTGTTGTATGATTCGACTACTCTGGAATCCTTCTTTCCAAGACAACCTTACTATATGAAATATTACCACATCCTCCACTGCCACTAACCATGGGAAGGGAAACTTAAGGGGGAAAACTCGAAGTCATTAGAGTTTGCATAAAAAACAATTAGGGTTTTGTTAGTCAGAAGTCTTCAATATTATTCTTATGCAATCAGAGATTTAAGTCATTATTCATGTGCTTTTAGAAAAAAATCAACTTCATTTTCATGAAAAATAAGTCCCTTTGGTCATCATTTTTTTATGCAATAGATATTTTGTGCATGAAAAAGGGTTAGGGATAAATGTCTATGCTTGGATTCAAGCTCATGGTCATTAAAAAATTCAAAATTTACTATTTTGTTGTATATGATAATATATGATATCACATAATCCATGACAATACTACCTAACCCATGTATACAATTCATTTGATTATAATCTGACAACTTCATTAAACCACTCCAAATCATTAGATCTTGAGAATTTTATAATATCAATTTCACTTGGAATCCAACTTAATATATGATCGTTTCTCCATGGAAAACCACAACAATTCCATATGAGAATTCATAGCAAACCAAATTCCCATTTATTATCATTTGTATGGTCATTGTCCTTGATAACAAATTTTTTATTCCTAATTATTTCCTATTTTCCTTTCTTCCTAGCTTCTTTCACCTTTTGAACTTCCTTCCTTAATTTCAGTTAGTCTTCTAGAATAAGGTATTTATTTATAAATATTCTTGAAACTTTTAAGCTTGGAGTTTTGTTGAATATGCCATAATTATGGTCATTATATCTTACACCCAAACTAATCTATCTTGCCTTTGTATTTGTAGTTCTTGTATTTTAACATTCATCTCCTATAGTTGAGCCTCTCGTCCTAACATTATATTGTTTTTTTTCATTTAAATCTTGTCCTAGAAGGATGTAAATGTATTTTCCAACATTTCTTTTAACTCTATTTAAATTTTGGATCATCTCTTCTCTCTACAATTTTCTAATGATTCTATACATTCACCCAAATTGTCCAAGGCAACCATTGGGAGAAACTCAATCGGCAATGACCACATTATGAAGTATTATGTAAACTATGAGATCTGAGGTTCAAATCCACCGAATTAACCTATGTATGCAAAGAGTGTGTACTTAAGAACCTAGAGGTTATATTGATAGTTGGAATCGACCTTATGTCATGTGAGTATGAAACTAGGGCAATTATTGATTCCTTCATATACATTAAAAATAATAATAAATAAATCAAAGTTTATTTTGCTAAACATCCCCTTCAGATATTTTGGTTTTTGTAGTGAATTTCTCATATTGGAAATCATATTAAAGAATCTATAAATAGCTAAAAGAAATAACTTAGGTTTCTTACTACTAAAAACTTTATTATAGTTCATGAGGAACCCATTTCTTAATGTAGAAACTCCTATTGTTCACAAGAGACCCATTTGTTAACTTAGGGTTTCAATCTCACAACCAAAGATTCATTTAATAATGCATTCAATAAATTACCAATACTCATTCAATAATGAAACCACAATTATAAGCATGCTCAATTTATAATTATAAAGATAAAATTTGTTAAATCCAAAACTACAAAAACCCATTCAAACTAAGACGATAGAAACCTATAAAACCTAATTAATATAGCCCGTAAAAATACATAAATGAGACCCATTCAATTTGAGACCACAGAGATATTGAAACCACATAAAATAATTCAAAATATAAGATAAGTCATATACATCGTATGTTAAATAATTCAAATAGTAGAAATTACTTTAAATTTAATATACTAAATAAATTATTATTATTTTATTTTTTTAATTTTTTTAATCAATTATTTAAAACATATATTAATATTGATTTAATTTAATTATAATAATTTTTCATAATAGGTTAAATAATTCAAATAATATAAATTTCTTAAATTTAATATACTATAAAAATAAATTATTATTATTTTATTGTTTTTAATTGTTTTAATTAATTATTTAAAAAATATATTGATATTAATTTAATTTAATTATAATAATTTATCATATATATAATAGGAAAGGAAAATTGATTATTTTGTAAATGAAAATTTTAAGTTATTAATCTTTTAAGAAATCTTTCATCAAATTTCAAAAGGTTTTTTAATATTTAGATTTTTAAAATTAAAAAGATTACATTTTATTTAATATTTTTTAAAAGGATTATTTCGTTTAATATATGTTAACACTTTAATAATTCTCAATGTTGTGAGATTTTAGTTTATAGTTTTAAGAACATTAGAGGTAACCATAAACCTATTTTTAAACTCTACGATCTAGTCTTTTTAGGGTTCAGAGAGGGCACTTTCTATAAGATTTAACTTTGTTTTAATGTTTGATTTTAAGCTAGTTATAAGGAAAATTTGGTTTTAAGATTTGGTTTGGTTTGGTGGGAAAAATCACTTAATGAGATGGATAGAGATAGATATGTTTTTCCATTGGGAAAATGGAGTCAATATGTCAAGAAGATAGGTCATGATCAAGGTCTAAAGTAAAATATTTTCAGGGCAAGATAGTTGAGTCACTTAAGATTTTTAAGGTTGATTGGTGAAGTGGTTTAATCAGGATAAAGAGAAATCAAGGATTCTTTAATCCAGATAAGGAGTGAAGAGGAGAGAGGTCATTCGAAAGAGGGAGAAATTAAGGGTTCCCTACTCTGAAAATCAGTAGAAAACATCAAAATGAAAACCAATAAATAACATAGTGCTTTTAACAAATTCTGATACATCACTTCCTGATTTCACATTTAAATTTAGAACATATGTATGTATGAATGGAAAACATAAGAAAATTGAACAATTTAACAGTAGAAATTACTTCACTTAAGTTAGCCCAACACATGGATCCTAAAACATGATGCTTTATTGATTTGATCCAACCTTGCTGACATGAAACTTGGTACAAAAGCCCTTCAGGTACAGAAATATTGTCTATAGAAATCTTCAGCAATTTATTCCATAATAATACTTCAAAGGATGAAGTATTTATATGAAAATGTTTACAAAATATCCTAGAATACTCAGGAATTTTCTAAGGAAAATAAAATAACTTTTACAAAAATATAGTGACAGCTCCTTAACAACTAGCAAGCTATCCTATTTATCCAGATAAAATAGAAATGTTGTTTGGATTGGGTGCAGCTGGCCGCTGTGTTGTCTTCAATGCTGGAAAAATATCTTTTAATTTGTTTTGAAACTCTATCTTCTCATCTGATACTCTTTTACTGATACCTTTGATACTCTTTAATCATTGTTTTAACGGCCTTATTGCTGTAAAATTCTGTTTTTAATGTGTAAAAACAACAATCTATTTTTCTTCCTCTTTCACTGTAAAACTGTTTTTTACAGAAAATTCGTAAGTTTCTGCCCAAATTCTTCATCAAGTAATTTGATCTTGGTGAGTTTTCTGTAGTTTTCATCAGCCTTTGTGTACCTAACAAATGTTGGTTTGACTACAAAGAGATGTTTTATTTCATGTTGTAGATAAAACAAATCTTTAATTCTTTTGTGCAACACTTTTCCTATATGTATTCCTTGCCAATCTTCCTTATTTACCTGTTCTTAGGAAAATCTCTGATCTTCTTTCTGTAATCCCCTTGCTTCATTAATTTTTCATTTAAAACAAGAATATTTGGCAAGCCTTTTTGCCTCAATGTGTCAAACTTTACCATAAATCTAGTTATGGCCAAATCCATGTTTTGGCACTTTTCTTCAAGCTGCTTCATCAATTTTTTCTTTGCAATTACCTTTCTCACTTCAAGAATTGTTTCAGTTCTATCAGTTATACCTATCTCATCTAATTCTTGTTTGTTTTTGGCGTTGAGAAATTTGATTATTTCTAGGGCCTCTTCAGGTTTGGCACCTATTTCTTCTTCTTTTTTCACAATTTCTTCTTTTGCTACTTTAATCAAGTCCTTTTGTTCATAAATTACCTGAATGGAAGGCCAAGTATCATTGATTGACTCAATGATATTGGACCACAACTTATTTTTTATGAAAGCCATTAGTTCTTTCAAAGTTAACTCTGCTTCAACTTTCTTCAACTATTCACTTGCCCTTTTGGCTTTCTTCTCCTCATTTTTAGCATTGATTTGGGCTAATTTCTTGGCATCTTCCAAGTTTTTTATTTTTTCTTTCAACCAATTGATATCATTACTCTGTATAGACATCTCTTCCATAGCTTTGATGAGCTTGCTGGCTTCATCTGTTTGCTGCACTGTTGATGTAGATGACTCTGTAGCTGAAGTAGTGGAAGATGTCATCGGCACAGCTGTAGCCAATAGGAATTTTGGTGCCAATTCTTCTGCTAAGGTTGAAGGAATTGTTGTAGTTACCATGGGGATGACAATAGGAGGGACAGTTTGAGTTTTAGTTGTTTCTTTCTCTTGGACAAGCTTGTCAATTTCTATCTCCATGTCTTTAATCTGTGTTGTCATTTGTAGTATGAGACTCATCATCTCATCTTTTTGTTTTTCCTCTTGCAGAATCTCTTTATTATGTGGATTTTCTATTGGAGGAAGCTTCAATTGTTTTCTAAGTGCTGCTATGTCAGCATTTTTTTTCTTTATCATCTCTTCTACAGTTTTTACATTTTCAGGGTCATACTCTATTTCAATTACGAGTTCTTCTAAGGACTTGATTCTAGTGTCCTTAGCATAAGAAGAGGTCTTTTCAGTCCTAATCTGATCTCTTAAATTGGTTATGGTATTCTGAAGCTTCTTGGCACTCATTGCCTTTGTAGTAATAGTAGAATAAAGCATTTCAGAGCTCTTTTTTATGAAATTCAATTTGATCTAAAGGATGAATGCTTTCTACTGGTATTTCTAAATCAACTTTCTTATAATATGTTGTTGTTTGAGGTGCTTTGACTGTAGGTTGAAGTATATACATTATCAACTTCTTATTTATATAGTCAAAAGCTGAGAGAATTCTATTTTGATTGCCTGGATTTTTCTTCAAATACTGTGAATAAATTTCATTCTTTATCTCTTCATTCTTGGCCTTGATCTGTTTATATTTTTCTTTGATATCAAGGTTTGTATTCTTTGCTTGTTGTGATGAGGATACCTTCATGTTTTGCTGCTTTTCAATCATATGAGTGTCTACATTATCATTTTCCTGCTAATTTACAGTAACTGTAGCAACATCTATGTTCTTCTTTAGGTTTTCTTCCTCTAAAATCTCAATTGTTTCATTCTCCTTGTCCACAGGATTAATTTTGGGTTTCTTGTTATATATCTGAGCTTTAATCTGGTCTCTGTTGTTTTTATAGCTATGTAGGTGCCCTCTTCTTTGACTCTTTTTGTAGTTCTGTCCTCTAGATTTACAGTTTTCAAGGTGTGACTAGTATCACCCTATTTAATTGTTTCTGTTAGCCACCTATAAATTTGTTATACCAAAAGGTGGCTAAATCATTTTTGGAGCCTTCAAGGAACATATTTTATTGCAAAAGGTGTTGGCTCTTGAAGACTCTTGAAGGCTTCATGCCTCTGTCCAAATCTTCACTACTGTCCCCATTTCAATACTTAGAAATTATGCTAAAATTCCAAGAGAAAGACTGCTGCAAAACCATCATTTTTTCCCCTTCCCCCACTCAAAACTAACCTTCATTTTCTCCCCTTTTCCTCCATATAATTCCTCTATTTTTCATGATTTCTCCTTCTTCCATTCATGAAAAAAAAAATTCCATAGTTTAAGACTCATTTTTAAACTATTCTGAAACCCCCGTTTCCTTTGAAAACCATGAAAAAATATGTAAAAAACAAAGTATTATGATTATGGGTTTAAAACCCCCTTGAGCCAAATCCTAAACCACTTCCCCCATATGTCCACACCACACAAACCAGGCACCGACCCAGCGAGCGCTTAATCTCATCGCAAATATTCCGAGTGGACAAGTCTTTGTACCACGCCAAAAGTCCCGATGCGATTAAGCCCTGTGCTTTTATCCTTCGATCATATTATTTTTCATATAACCCATGGGCCCGCCTTCGATGCTTAAAATGTTGAAAAATCCATACCTGATCCATTTTTTCCTTTGAAAATACTAAAAACCCTTTTTTCCAAAGTTTGATCTAAAAAACCAAACTCACGTGCTATATATAAAAAATGGTTAGATTGAAAAGAGTCGATCGAGCAATCGCATCGGGAAAGTTCAAAGGGTTGATTGTAAAGACCCGCATCAAGACTTTCCGATGCGATTGGGTCTTATATATATATATATATATATATATATATATATATATATATATATATATATATATATATATATATATAACTCTGCCCCTCTGATTGCGATGGCCCGATTGCATCGGAAATCTTTGTAAGGCTCCTCCGATTTTGTTCATTTGAAACTTCCGATTGCGATGGCCCGATCGCACCATCGCATCGGCCCTCCCCGATTGTTCAATCTCATCGCAAATTTCGATCGCTTCATGTGTTTGTTCCCTTCGATCGGCCAGTCCCCCGATTCATTCTCCAATGTTGATCTAATCCTTCGATCCAACGGTCTGCGCAAAATCGCATCACAAGTTTTATTCTGTGCATTTGTTTGTTCGCCCCAATCGCCAACCTCCCGATTTAATATCCACCGTCGATCTCTGTGGGTCTAGTCGCATCCGAAAGCTCATATTTTACCTGAAACCCATTTGATCTTTGATTCATTCCTCCCTCCACCTAAGGTTTTTAACCTGTTTTCCTTTGTATTTTCGCTATTTCTCCATTTTGCGTCCCAGATCGCTCCTAACCGTCGATCTGTGCAGATCGACGGATCCAACTCATATATCCTTCTGCTGTCATTTTTAACCTCTTCTACGCAGATCCACACCGTTGTATGAAGCCATCCAATGGCCACGCTCTTTCCCAATGCCCTCTGAAGCAGTTAAACCTAAAAACGAAGGATTTCCTAATGTTTTGTTTATTTTGCAGGTTTCAATGGTTTTTTCCATTATAAAGGAAGAAAGCCGAGGGTCGGGAAAGACATTTTCCATGCCTTTGATTTATCAAAGGGAACCACTCGCGGGGCTCTATTCCATGTCTCGTCACTGCTTCATGAGGCAGTGATGCCATTAGAGCCCTGCGCGGCCTACACATCAACAAGACACAGTGAAGATTAATATAATCAAAGAGTATCAGACCGAAAGCATGGAATCAAAGTGGAAAAATATTTGAAGACTGTTAACACATTTTGGAGGGATTAGGCCATTTAGTCAACTAAATCAAAGACCTGATTCACGATTAAAGAAAGTTTGAAGACCAGAAGACAGAGGTTAGGCTTCGTTGAGCCTGTAACACAGAATTCAAGTATATTAAAGGTGTTTTTAGTTTAAAATAAAAATATCTATCAGTTCAAGGATCCTACACTGCCACATCAGGGGAAAATTGAATTCCCAACTACCACAGAGCCACCTACATCCTCAAAGTAATCAAAAAGAGGCTGAGTTATGATCAGACCTGGAGAATTGGAATCAATGCGGCTGAACAGTTAAGACAACCAAAGGAACTTATTGTAAACTAACAACATAAGTTATTATGAGGATAACAAAGAGCCTTAAAGTCAACAAATTCTTTCCAACAAGCTTGATATTTAACATAAACCAATTATTATAGGAAAATATCATAATGTTCTCCATCGAGCCCCTCAAAGGCCGAGAGACAGTAAACTGTATTAATTGAACTTAGAAGATATTTTATCCCATTCCACCTCCTCATTTCTTCTATAAATACTTCTGAAGGAGATGAGAAGTTGGTTGGTTGTTGTTTGATCACCAGTTGTAATATTGAAACTCTCTTAAATAAATACATAGTCTGTTGAATTTGAAGAAGAAATTGAAGTCTTGGAAGCCCTGATGATGTTGTTGCATGCTTGTAACTGAGAAGGCTCTATCATTGGATCCATGAGCTTGGCTGTTGGTGAATTATTCTGAACTGTTTAATGTTTTTCCCCTGTTTTCATTATGTTCCATAACTTCTTACTACAGTAGGTTGAAAGTTTTAGGCTAAGAAATGACTCCTGGAAGCACCTTAGACCTGTTCATCCTTCATTGTTTTATGTTTTCTTCTGCTGGAGTATTTTAGAGTCTTTAATCTCTCTCTTTAGTCTTCATGCTCGTTTATTTCCTTAATAGTTTGAATAGTTGGTTTCAGCATGATTTATGGTTCTCCCTGCTTGTCTGCTGCCACTTAAAAACTGTTATTGAAGTCTCCCTTTGATTTTCTTTGCTTACAGTGAATCAAAGATGTCTATTTTGATCTTTCCCTTTGTCCTCACTTAAACATTTGGCTGAAAGGTCATTATAATTATGATCATATATGTTTTTAGGTGTTCCCTCTTCTATGACTGCAATTATCAGTGAATATTTTATGTTTTATAAGTCATTTGAAATAAAATATTTGAGGAAATAGGGTGTTCCCCAAATCTTAGATTTCATTTTAAAAGTTGTTTTGAAATCATTATTGGCTTAAAGTTGTGATTTGTAGAATTTATGGTTAGCCCTGTCTACCAAATAGCTCTTTATTGTTAGATTTGTGCTTTCAAATTCCCTTTGTTTGAGGATTAAAACTTCTCTTTCCAAATCATTAATGTCCATCTCATTCCAAAAACAAAAGGATCTTGTGGCCAAGTTAGATTTGCCCTTTGATATCCCATATCCATTGACGAGTATTTTATGACCTCTTCTTGACTCCATTGCCCAATGAACCAGATGTTTCTCCATTCTGTGTATCTTTCCTAGACCTTTCATGTTCTGTTGTATCAATTCAATCCAACCAAACAAACAAACAACACCTGCACTTAATAACTAGTCTAAAATCAATATTATAAGCACACAAGATAAACTTTTGCAAACAAACATTTGAGAGATCCCTCTCTGAGAACAGGAGGACTAGATCCTGTAACTCTAAAGATTGGTTCTGATGTTGCCTTGTCTTTTGATTTTCCAAACTATCAAAACAAGGGACACCAACATAATGGCGATCACAGTGGGACCATTCTGAGTCAGTGACAATCTAAGTACCCCTTAGGACTCTAGAAATCCCTTATTTTTCAAAGACTATCCAGTGATTATCAGCCACCTCATCGCCACCAACATAATGGCGATCACGGTGGGACACTCTGAGTCAGTAACAATCTAAGTACCCCTTAGGACTCCATAAATCCCTTATTTTCAAGAATATCTAGTGACCCTGAGTGAAATATTTAAAATTAAACACTCACTGTCTAGCATAACATAAGTAACCTTCTTCAAGCACTACCATGCATAATGGTAATCATGATAGGACCTTTGAATCAGTGACAAACTAAGTAACCCTTAGGATTCTCATAAAGCCTTGTCAAAACCTTGAAGATTTTAGTTACCAAGCCATAAGAGTAAACTTTGTACGTTTTGAAACCCTAGCTAAGTGTTAAATCAGACTTAGAACACTCTCTTAACCTATAAGACTGAAATAACTCAGAAAAAACCCAGAAACATTCCAGTTTGTCTTCATAATCAACATGGTGGTGGACCAAAAGACCTTTTACCTCCAAAAGAGCTAAAAATTTCCACTTGGTGACTCCACAATCCTAAAAACAGACCTCAAGACTCCACTGGGAAGACCCCAAGTCTTTATAAACATCATACAAACTCAGCTAGAAGGTTTTAAGATTAAAATTTTCCTTCTTATGAAAATATCAGTTAGCCTCTTAAAGATTTTCATATTTGGTTAAAACTTTTATTTTTTAAACTAGGTCTGAAAAACATAGCATAGTGGCTCCTAGAAAGATTCACACTAGAGCCTACTCTGACCCAAACCCACCGGGAATATTTGACAACCCTGAAAGTATCCTTAGGAAGTCTCCTAAGATAAAATTATCAACTGTTTTCAGATTACCCTTGAGAGCTAATTCAGTTCCTGAAAATCTTTCAGCTCTACAACAACCTCAAGTTGACTTAGTAAATCCATTTAGAACTAGGTCTCTTGGTGATTTAGATCAGTTAGGTTATGAGTCTTCACTATCATCTCCTGAAACAAGTAAACCTCTTGGTAGCAGAGAAACAACACATCCTGATTTACATTTCCTTCACAACTTAGGTGTCTCTCATCCAAGATCAGCTCAGCAATCTATTTCTGGTCCATCCACTTCTGCTCACCCTTCGTCCGCTGTTCAAACCACTACACCCCAGCCCACTGTTCCTGTTATAAATCCGCTCCTTGTAAATCCACCCCCACCACCTATCATGGAAGCATGGTATGCTCCCCTAGTCCTTCCTGTACCATTGGTTAATCTTCCATAGGACTATCAGTCCAAAATTCCATTATATGATGCCAACAATGCTACAACTGCATCACAACATGTAGATAAAATGAATGACTACTTTGACAGAAATGAAATTGATGATGATTCTGTCAAGCTTAGGTTATTTTCTCAGAGCCTAGGGGGAGAAGTAAGAAAATGGTTTAAAGGTTTAGCCCCCCATAGTATTAATGATCTCCAAGGCTTCCACCAAACGTTCTTAAACAAATGGGAAGTAAAGAAAAACCCTCTCCAAGTCCTTTCCGACTACAAGAACCTCCATAGAAACACTGGGGAAAGTGTACAAGCTTACTGCACTAGATTCAATAGTGTGTATAATGCACTTTCCCCAGAACTAAAACCTCCACAGGGCTCAGCTTTAAACAAATTTCCTGAAGGGTTTGACTCTGACATGACCTATCAGCTGAGAGAAAGAGATTTTGCAACTCTTGAAGATATGCAAAAGGGTGCTCTTTCTGTGGAAGTCAACTTAATGGAGAAGAGACCAAGAATGAAAACTGAGAAGAGAGTATCTTTTAGAGAAGAGTCCACTCCTTTTACTTCAAGCTCAAAAATGGAGAGGATGTTAGAAGAAATGATGAAAGAGATGAGCATAATTAAGAAAGCACAAGAAAATCAAAACCAAGCTGCTCCTCAAAATAGAAACCAAAATTTTAGAAGAAACCAACCTCCAAACAGACCCAGGGAAGATGATCAATAAATCACTCCTCCTTTTCATCAGAACTATGTAGATCAATATGAGGAAGATAGGGAGTTGGAAATATTGGAAGAATCTCATGTAAACTTGATTGGATCAGACAGAGGAGATGATGTTTTCCTCACTGAAGAAGAACAAGGTTTTTTCTCTTATGATCAAAATACAAACAGCTATGAAGATTATGATGACTATAGATTGGCGTTTCAAAATGCAATCATGGAAGTGCATAAACAATATGATCTTAGGATAAAATGGAATGCAGATAACTTAAAAGACAAGAACACTAATACTGTTGTCAAGAAAAATGCAGAAACTCAGTCCAAAAAGACAACAGAGAAAGCCAACATTTTGGCCAAGAAACCCAACTTAAACAAAGACAAAGGTGTCCAGCCAAATATTGAACACAGTACCCCTAGCACTTCAGTTAGTGGTCCTAATAATACTATCCCAATTACCAGTCCAAACAAGGTTCAGCAAATCAAAATTGCTGAAAATAATTCAATTGAAAAGACAAATGTAAATATCAACAAATCAATTATTTCTTTCAGTTTTGAGGGAGAGATTGCAAACATAAAAATTTCCATTCCCCTAGCTGAACTAGTAACCCAAGAAGTGTACAAAAACCAAGTTTTGAAAGCTTTGAACTTAGGAAGTGATACTGACACCTTGAACCTAACAGATGATAAACCTGAGTTGTTATTTGGTCCTGAAGTTGAAGGAAAATACCAAGAAGGGGCTATCCCTCCCTTCTATGTTAGCTTGAACATAAACGAGAAAATTTTACACAATGCCATGTTAGATATAGGAGCTTCACACAATCTAATGCCCAAGGTGGTAATGGAGAGCTTAGGCTTAGAGATTACTAAACCATACAAATATTTGTATTCTTTTGACTCAAGCCGAGTCAAATGTTTGGGTTTAATCAAATATTTATGTGTTAATCTAGCTCAGATCCCTGCTAAGAGTCTAGTTATGGATATAGTTGTAGCTGACATTCCCCCTAAGTATGGCATGCTCTTATTTAGATCTTGGGGAGCCAAACTTCAGGGAAGCCTTCAAATGGACATGTCTTATGCCACCATCCCTGTTTTTAACCAAAACAGAAGACTATACAGGGAATCTCATATGAAGTACATGGTGAGCAACCTAGAAAAACCAAACAACACTCCAATCTATTCTACTCAATCAAGTTTAGATTCCTTTATCGTATGTAACGAAGATGAAACCACCCAACCAGATAAAGAGAACATAGACCCAACAGATTCACCAGAAAAATCGAATCTTCCCTCGAATCAACTTCAAAACATCGACAATCAACAGCAACAAGAAAACGAAAAAAGAGTCAAACATAAGTTGGACAATAAACTTTGATGGATCCTGTAATAAAGCAAGCACGGGTGTAGGCGTATGGATCCCTAATACAAATCAGATTTTTTCATATAAATTAGATTTCCCGTGCACTAACAATATTGCTGAGTATGAAGCACTTCTCCTAGGTTTACAATTGCTCAAAAAATTAGAAGCCCAAAAGATAACGATCTTAGGAGATTCTAAACTTATCATAAAACAAATCAACGGAGAATACTCAGCCAGAAATCTGAGGCTTAGGAAATATCAGAACGCTGCCCTCGATTTATTGAAAACCTTTGAAAAATACGAACTTGTTTTCATTCCTAGAGCGTTTAATCATTTGGAAAATGAACTCACTTTCAATGCCAGTAACTGTCAAATACCTGAGATAAATGAATAGCTTAGCGTAAAGGTAAAACATAGGCCTACAATGCCTGATAACGAAGATCACTGGCAAGTGTTTGATTCTGACCAACACATAGACGATTTCTTCAAGTCAGAAAACGATTTCACCATACCAACATCAGTATCTAGCCATAATGAAAACTATACATATATCGAAGGAATCCCAGAAGTTGAAATAACACACTCTACTGATATAAGTCATTATGAGAATCCATTTGAAGCAGAGTTAATTAACAACGCGGACCAAAAAAACCTGGAATTTTTACAATGTAAGAACGGTTCAATTCCAAGAGGCCTCTCACCTTTGGAACACCTTTTCGACTTTAATGATGTAGCCAAAGAACCAAAAATGGAGCATGTGGAAAAAAACGTAGAAGAACATAACATAGGCAGCCTAGCAGAACCCAAGATGATTAAATTGTCCAGCACTCTTCCAAATCACATAAAATCCCGATACATTGATCTGTTTAAGGAGTTTAAACATGTTTTTTCCTGGGCATACACAGATCTGAAGTCTTACAATACCAACATCATTCAGCACAAGATTCCCCTGAAAGAAAATAAAAATCATTTCAAACAAAAACTGAGAAGGATAAACCCACTTTTGTTACCTTTAGTTAAGGCAGAGATTGAAAATATGCATGCTGCTGGGATCATTGTACCAATTCGATATTCAGAGTGGGTGTCAAATTTAGTTTCTGTTAGAAAGAAGAGAGCGGAGATCAAGCTCTATATCGACTTCAGAAACTTAAACGGAGCATCCCTAAAAGACAACTACCCATTGCCCAAGATGGATCATATACTTCAGAGGGTATTTGGGTCAAAAAGGATATCACTCTTAGATGGGTTCTCGGGTTACAACCAGGTGTTAGTGCTCCCAAGTGATCAAATCAAAACTGCTTTTACCACACCTTGGGGCACCTTTATGTATGTCAAAATTCCTTTTGGATTAATGAATGCAGGGGCCACTTTCCAAAGGGCCATGGACATAGCCTTCTCTGAAGATATTGGCTATTTTATAATTATTTACCTTGATGACATAACTATTTTCTCAAAAACTGATGAAGAGCATTTGATTCACCTAAGAAAGGTTTTTGAGAAGTGTAGGAAATTTGGCTTATCACTGAATCCCAAGAAGACCCTCTTTGGTCTCCAAGAAGGGAAACTTCTTGGTCATATAATTTCAGAAGAGGGAATGAAAATAGACCCTACAAAGATAGATGGCATATTGCAAATTAGCCATCCTAGAAGCCTCAAAGAATTGCAATCTTTCATTGGAAAGATTAATTTTTTAAGAAGGTTTATTCCCAACCTTGCTGAGCTATTAAGAAACATTACAAACATGCTTAAGAAAAATGTGGGTGTAAAATGGACTTTACCAGCTAAACAATCATTCGAACTGGTCAAACAAGCTCTTACCCAAACACCAGTCCTGATTAGTCCTAATTTTACCAAAGACTTTTACATTTTTTCTTTTGCATCTAAACATACAATAGCTGCAGTTTTGCTTCAAAAGAATGATTTGGGGCAAGAACAACCAATATCCTTTTTTAGTAGGGCCTTAAGAGATGCTCCTCTCAAATATAACATCATGGAGAAGCAAGCCTTAGCATTAGTGAAAGCTTTAAAGAACTTTAGGGTCTACATTTTACACTCTCACATAATTGCTTTTGTTCCACATACTGTTGTCAAGGACATTCTAAGTCAAGACCCTGATGGTAAAAGGGGAAAATGGATTGCAACTATTCTTGAGTATGACTTAGAAATCAGGCCCACCAAACTAGTTAAGGGGCAAGGATTAGCAAAACTTATGGCTGAATCTAACTTCCAAGCACTAGACATGAATATGGTAGATGTGTTGGAAGAAATAGAAGAATCTGATGCTCCTGTTATTGAAGAAACATTTCTAAATTCTCCTTGGTATGCTGACATTATTTATGTGCTTTTATATTTAAATACCCCTCCTTCTTTGTCTAAAACTAAAGCTAGATTCTTGAAACAAAAGGCTTTGAATTTTTGCATCTTGGATGGGGTATTATATTGGAAAAATGCTGTTGGAATTTTTCTTAAATGTTTACTTGAAGATGATGCAGGAAAGATCATGCATGAGTTGCATGAAGGAGAATGTGGAGGACACCTCTACTGGAAGGCCACAACAAACAAAATTCTTAGATCTGGTTACTATTGGCCTACCCTATTCCCAGACACTCAGAAATTAGTCATGGCTTGCCATAAATGTCAAATTTTTGATGGCAAGAGAAAACTCCTTCCCTTACCTTTACATCCTATCAGAGTTAAGGCACCTTTTCAACAATGGGGGCTAGACTTCATTGGGGAAATTCATCCATCCTCCTCAGCTCAACATAAGTGGATCCTCACAGCCACTGACTTCTTTACCAAGTGGATAGAAGCTATACCTTCCAGGAATGCTAATGACTCTGTCATTATCAAGTTTCTTGAAACCAATATCCTATACAGATTTGGTTGTCCTAGAAAAATCATAACAGACAATGCTGCTACTTTTAAATCTAAGAAGATGGTTGATTTATGTTACAAATACCACATAACCTTGGGCCATTCCACTGCTTACTATCCCCAAGGAAATGGATTAGCTGAATCTTCCAACAAGATTCTCATCAATATAATCAAAAAACTGTTGGAACAGAATCAAAAATCATGGCACAGTAAGCTGGTTCATGCCTTATGGGCTGATAGATTAACTACAAAGAAGTCAATAAATATGTCCCCCTATCAGCTACTCTATGGTATGGATGTGGTTTTTCCCACCTCATTGGGAGTTCCAGTCATGAAACTCCTTCAAGAAGTGCAGATTGAAGAGAATGATATGCAGAGAAGAATCAACCAAACAATCCATTTACAGCAGACCAGAGAGGAAGTCTATGAAAGAACACAGTTAGTCCAAGAAAATATGAAGAAGCTATTTGATAAAGGGACTAAGGCAAAAAATTTCCAAGTTGGAAATGTTGTTCTTAAATAGGATTCAAGAAGAGAAGAGAAGGGAAAACATGGAAAATTTGAGAACCTGTGGAAAGGACCATATATTATCCATACTAAGAGGGGTCACAATGCATTTTTCTTGAAACAATTGAATGGAGAAGATCTATATGGAGGTCCTGTCAATGGCATGATGCTCAGCCATTACTTCTGCCAAGAATCTTAAGTTTCAAAGCATTTTATTTTTCATTGTAAATATCATAGTCTAACCATTGCATTCAAAGTTAGAAAAATAAAAAATACAAAAACAAAGAAAGAAAGAAAAGAGGGCAGATTGTAAAAACAATAAAGGTATGACCCCATACCAAAAAAGAGAGAAATAAGTTCTGAAAGTGTGCAAGCTTAAATGCCACTACTGAAAAACACACTTCTAGTTAGTCAAAATGCTTAATCTTGACTAATTAGCCTTTAAATTTTCTGCTGATAGGATAGTGAATTCGATTTGCCAAACTGTTTAATCTTGGCTTATCAGTAGATAGATTAGGATAGAAATCAAAGGTTCAAACATACTCAAAATCTGAACCTAACATTTCAAAAGGAGAATGACTCAAATCTGTTTTGTTTTCTGAGTCAAAAAGGATAAAAATCTGGTTCTAATTAGCTCAAAATCTGAACCAGATGGAAAAGGAGAAACAGCTCAAATAAAGTCAAAACAGAGTTGTAAAGAAAAGAGAAGGCCATGATGAGTAACTTTCATATCTTAACCTTCCATTTTGATTTAATTTTCTTCAAATAATAATCTATGTGCAGCTTGTTTTTATGCCATAGATCAACATCAAGTTAGATTGTTCAATCCTAACTTGAATGTTTTTTAAATTTCTACTTTAGCAATTAGAGAATAAAAATCCGTTAGATTGTTTAATCCTAACAGATTAGTAGATTAGGTAGAGAAGCATATGGGCTCAACTGCTTAATCTGAGCCCATTGAGAAATAAGAAGTAGAACTAGATTAGATTTTAATCTTTCAAAAAGGATAAAATGTTGTAAGAGAGTTTGTCAATCCAAGTGCACTATAAGAAGAAAAAATGTTAGATCAGTAGGATTGGGTAGGTAGAAAGCTTGTTGATAAAAGAACCATTGTTTTTATGGATGCTAATATGTTTTCAGAGCAAGATCATCCCAGCAATGGAAGGGTAGCCTAATGGATCAGGCGCAGGCAGCCTCCCAGAGAATGCAAAGTCTGAAGTTATTGATGCCTTCAAGAAGGCACCATCCCCAAGTGGAGCCACTGTTATCCACCTATAAATTTGCTATACCAAAAGGTGGCTAAATCATTTTCGGAGCCTTCAAGGAACATATTTTATTGCAAAAAGTGTTGGCTCTTGAAGACTCTTGAAGGCTTCATGCCTCTGTCCAAATCTTCACTACTATCCCCATTCCAATACTCATAAATTCTGCTAAAATTCCAAGAGAAAGACTGCTGCAAAACCATCATTGTTTCCCCTTCCCCCACTCAAAACTAACCTTCATTTTCTCCCCTTTTCCTCCATATAATTCCTCTATTTTTCATGATTTCTCCTTCTTCCATTCATGAAAAAAAAAATCCATAGTTTAAGACTCATTTTTAAACTATTCTGAAACCCCTGTTTCCTTTGAAAACCATGAAAAAATCTGTAAAAAACAAAATATTATGACTATGGGTTTAAAACCCCCTTGAGCCAAATCCTAAACCACTTCCCCCATATTCCCATGCCACACAAACCAGGCGCCAACCCAGCGAGTGCTTAATCGCAACGCAAATATTCCGAGTGGACAAGTCTTTGTACCACGCCAAAAGTCCCGATGCGATTAAGCCCTGTGCTTTTATCCTCCGATCATATTATTTTTCATATAACCCATGGGCCCGCCTTCGATTCTTAAAACGTTGAAAAATCCATGCCCGATCCATTTTTTCCTTTGAAAATACTAAAAACCCTTTTTTCCAAAGTTTGATCTAAAAAACCAAAGTCACGTGCTATATATAAAAAATGGTTAGATTGAAAAGAGTCGTTCGCGCAATCGGATCGAGAAAGTTCAAAGGGTTGATTGTAAAGACCCGCATCAAGAATTTTCGATCCGATTAGGTCTTATATATATATATAACTCCGCCCCTTCGATTGCGATGGCCCGATCGCATCGGAAACCTTTGTAAGTGTCCTCCAATTGTGTTCATTTGAAACTTCCGATTGCGATGGCCCGATCGCACCATCGCATTGGCCCTCCCCGATCGTTCAATCGCATCACAACTTTTGATCACTGCATGTGTTTGTTCCCTCCGATCGGCCAGTCCCCTGATTCATTCTCCATCATTGATCTAATCCTTCGATCCAACAGTCTGCGCAGAATCGCATCGCAAGTTTTATTCGGTGCATTTGTTTGTTCGCCCCGATCGCCGACCTCCCGATTTAATATCCGCCGTCGATCTTTGTGGGTCTAATCGCATCCGACGGCTCATATTTTACCCGAAACCCATTTGATCTTTGATTCATTCCTCCCTCCGCCTAAGGTTTTTAACCTGTTTTCCTTTGTATTTTCGCTATTTCTCCATTTTGCGTCCCAGATCGCTCCTAACCGTCGATCTTTGCAGATCGACGAATCTGACTCATATATACTTCTGCTCTCCTTTTTAACCTCTTCTACGCAGATCCACACCATTGGATGAAGCCATCCAACGGCCAGGCTCTCTCCCGACACCCTCTGAAGGAGTTAAACCTAAAAATGCAGGATTTCCTAATGTTTTTTTTATTTTGCAGGTTTCAATGGTTTTTTCCATTATAGAGGAAGAAATTTGAGGGCCAGGAAAGACTTTTTCTGTGCCTTTCATTTATCAAAGGGAAACACTCGCGGGGCTCTACTCCATGTCCCGTCACTGCTTCATGAAGCAGTGATGCCATTAGAGCCCTGTGTGGCCTGCACATCAACAAGACACAGTGAAGATTAATATAATCAAAGAGTATCATACTGAAAGCATGGAATCAAAGTGGAAAAATATTTGAAGACTGTTAACACATTTTGGAGGGATTAGGCCATTTAGTCGACTAAATCAAAGACCTGATTCACGATTAAAGAAAGTTTGAAGACCAGAAGACAGAGGTTAGGCTTTGTTGAGCCTGAAACACAGAATTCAAGTATATTAAAGGTGTTTTTAGTTTAAAAGTAAAATATCTATCAGTTCAAGGAGCCTACACTACCACATCTGGGGAAAATTGAATCCCCAGCTACCACAGAGCCACCTACAGCCTCAAAGTAATCAAAAAGAGGCCGAGTTATGATCAGACCTGGAGAATTGGAATCAATACGGCTGAACAGTTAAGACAACCAAAGGAACTTATTGTAAACTGACAACATAAGTTATTATGAGGATAACAAAGAGCCTTAAAGTCAACAAATTCTTTCCAACAAGCTTGATAGTTAACATAAACCAATTAATACAGGAAAATATCAGAATGTTCTCCATCGAGCCCCTCAAAGGCCGACAGACAGTAAACTGTATTAATTGAACTTATAAGATATTTTATCCCATTCAACCTCCTCATTTCTTCTATAAATACTTCTGAAGGAGATGAGAAGTTGGTTGGTTTTTGTTTGATCACCAATTGTAATATTGAAACTCTCTTAAATAAATACATAGTCTTTTGAATTTGAAGAAGAAATTGAAGTCTTGGAAGCCCTGATGATGTTGTTGCATGCTTGTGACTGAGAAGGCTCTATCATTGGATCCATGAGCTTGGCTGTTGGTGAACTATTCTGAACTGTTTAATTTTTTTCCCTTGTTTTCATTATGTTCCATAACTTCTTACTACAGTAGGTTGAAATTTTTAGGCTAAGAAATGACTCCTGGAAGCACCTTAGACCTGTTCATCCTTCACTGTTTTATGTTTTCTTCTGCTGAAGTATTTTAGAGTCTTTAATCTCTCTCTTTAGTCTTCATGCTCGTTTATTTCCTTAATAGTTTGAATAGTTGGTTTCAGCATGATTTATGGTTCTCCCTGCTTGTCTGCTGCCACTTAAAAACTGTTATTGAAGTCTCCCTTTGAATTTCTTTGCTTACAGTGAATCAAAGATGTCTGTTTTGATCTTGCCCTTTGTCCTCACTTAAACAGTTGGCTGAAAGGTCGTTATAATTATGATCATATATGTTTTTAGGTGTTCCCTCTTCTATTACTGCAATTATCACTGAATCTTTAATGTTTTATAAGTCATTTGAAATAAAATATTTGAGGAAATAGGGTGTTCCCCAAATCTTAGATTTCATTTTAAAATTTGTTTTGAAATCATTATTGGCTTAAAGCTGTGATTTGTAGAATTTATGGTTAGCCCTGTCTACCAAATAGCTCTTTATTGTTCAAGTTGTGCTTTCAAATTCCCTTTGTTTGAGGATTAAAACTTCTCTTTCCAAATCATTAATTTCCATCTCATTCCAAAAACAAAAGGATCCTGTGGCCAAGTTAGATTTGCCCTTTGATATCCTATATCCATTGACGAGTATGTTATGACCTCTTCTTGACTCCATTGCACAATGAACCAGATGTTTCTCCATTATGTGTATCTTTCCTAGACCTTTCATGTTTTGTTGTATCAATTCAGTCCAACCAAACAAACAAACAAACACCTGCACTTAATAGCTAGTCTAAAACCAATACTCAAAGCACACAAGATAAACCTTTGCAAACAAATATTCGAGAGACCCCTCTCTGAGAACAGGAGGACTAGATACTGGGACTCTAAAGATTGGTTCTGATGTTGCCTTGTCTTTTGATTTTCCAAACTATAAAAACACGGAACACCAACATAATGGCGATCACGGTGGGACCCTTCCGAGTCAGTGACAATCTAAGTACCCCTTAGGACTCCAGAAATCCCTTATTTTCAAAGACTATCCACTGATTATCAGCCACCTCATCGCCACCAACATAATGGCGATCACGGTGGGACCCTTCTGAGTCAGTGACAATCTAGGTACCCCTTAGGACTCCAGAAATCCCTTATTTTCAAAGACTATCCAGTGATTATCAGCCACCTCATCGCCACCAACATAATGGGGATCACGGTGGGACCCTGAGTAAAATATTTAAAATTAAAAACTCACTGTCTAGCATAACATAAGTAACCTTCTTCAAGCACTACCAAGCATAATAGTAATCATGATAGGACCTTTTTGAATCAGTGACAAACTAAGTAACCCTTAGGATTCTCATAAAGCCTTATCAAACCTTGAATATTTCAGTTACCAAGCCATAAGAGTGAACTCTGTATGATTTGACACCCTAGCTAAGTGTTAAATCAGACTTAGAACACTCTCTTAACCTATAAGACCAAAATAACTCAGAAAAACCCCAAAAAACATTTCAGTTTGGCTTCATAATAAACTTGGTGGTGGACCATAAAACCTTTTACCTCCAAAAGAGCTAAAAATTTACACTCGGCGACTCCACAATCCTAAAAACAGACCTTAAGAATCCACTGGTAAGATCCCAAGTCTTAATAGCATCATACAAACTCAGCTAGAAGGCTTTAAGATTAAAAATTTCTTTCTTCTGAAAATATCAGTTAGCCTCTTAAATATTGTCATATTTGGTTAAACTTTCTTTTTAACTGGGTCTAAAAAACATAGCATAGTGACTCCTATAAAGATTCATACTAGAGCCTACCCTGACCCAAACCCACCGAAATTAGTTGACAACCCTGAAAGTATCCTTAGGAAGTCTCCTAAGATTAGATTATCAACTGTTTTCGGATCACCCTTGAGAGCTAATTCATTTCCTGAAAATCTTTCAGCTCTACAACAATCTCAAGTTGACTTAGTAAATCAATTTAGAACTAGGTCTCTTGGTGATTTAGATCAGTTAGATTCTGAGTCTTCACTATCTTCTCCTAAAACAAGTGAACCTCTTGGTAGCAGAGAAACAAAACCTCTTGATTTACATTTCCTTCACAACTTAGGGGTCTCTCATCCAAGATCAACTCAGCGGTCTATTCCTGGTCCATCCATTTCTTCTCACCCTACATCCACTATTCAAACCACTACACCTCAGCCCACTTTTCTTGTTTTTAATCCACTCCTTGTGAATCCACCCCCACCACCTATCATGGCAGCATGGTATGCTCCCCTAGTCCTTCCTGTACCATTAGTCAACCTTCCACAGGACTATCAGTCCAAAATTCCATTACATGATGCTAATAATGCTACAACTGCATCACAACATGTGGATAAGATGAATGACTACTTTGAAAGAAATGAAATTGATGATGATTCTGTCAAGCTTAGGTTACTTTCTCAGAGCTTAGGGGGAGAAGCAAGAAAATGGTTCAAAGGCCTAGCCCCCCATAGTATTAATGATCTCCAAGCCTTCCATCAAACGGTCTTAAAAAAATGGGAAGTAAACAAAATCCCTCTCCAAGTCCTTTCTGACTATAAGAACCTCCATAGAAACACTGGGGAAAGTGTGAAAGCTTACTGCACTAGATTCAATAGTGTTTATAATTCACTATCCCCAGAACTAAAACCTCCACAGGACTCAGCTTTAAACAAGTTTCCTAAAGGGTTTGACTCTGACATGACCTATCAGCTGAGAGAAAGAGATTTTACAACTCTTGAAGATATGCAAAAGGGTGCTCTTTCTGTGGAATTCAACTTAATGGAGAAGAGAGCAAGAATGAAAACTGAGAAGAGAGTATCTTTTAGAGAGGAATCCACTCCTTCTACTTCAAGATCAAAGATGGAGAGAATGATGGAATAAATGATGAAAGAGATGAGCATAATTAAGAGAGCACAAGCAAATCAAAACCAAACTGCTCCTCAAAATAGAAACCAGAACCAAAACCAGAATTTTAGAAGAAACCAACCTCCAAACAGACCTAGGGAATATGATCAACAGATCACTCCTCCTTTTCATCAGAACTATGTAGATCAATATGAGGAAGATAGGGAATTGGAAATATTGGAAGAATCTCATGTAAACTTGATTGGATCAGACAGAGGAGATGATGTTTTCCTCACTGAAGAAGAACAAGGTTTTTTCTCTTATGATCAAAATACAAAAAGCTATAAAGATTCTGATGACTATAGATTGGGGTTTGAAAATGCAATCATGGAAGTGCATAAACAATACGATCTTAGGAGAAAAGGGAATGCAGATAACTTATAAGACAAGAACACTAATACTGTTGTCAAGAAAAATGCAGAAACTCAGTCCAAAAAGACAACAGAGAAAGCCAACATTTTGGCCAAGAAACCCGACTTAAAAAAATTCAAAGGTGTCCAGCCAAATATTGAACACAGTACCCCTAGCACTTCAGCTAGTGGTCCTAATAAAACTATCCCAATTACCAGTCCAAACAAGGTTCAGCAAATCAAAATTGCTGAAAATAATTCAATTGTAAAGACAGATGTAAATATCAACAAATCAATTATTCCTTTCAGTTTTGAGGGAGAGATTGCTAACATAAAAATTTACATTCCCCTAGCTGAACTAGTAACCCAAGAAGTGTACAAAAACCAAGTTTTGAAAGCTTTTAACTTAGGAAGTGATACTGACACCTTGAACCTAACAGATGATAAACCTGAGTTGTTATTTGGTCCTGAAGTTGAAGGAAAATACCAAGAAGGGGCTATCCCTCCCTTCTATGTTAGCTTGAACATACACGAGAAAATTTTACACAATGCCATGTTAGATACAGGAGCTTCACACAATCTAATGCCCAAGGTGGTAATGGAGAGCTTAGGCTTAGAGATTACTAAACCATACAAAGATTTTTATTCTTTCGACTCAAGCCGAGTCAAATGTTTGGGTTTAATCAAAGATTTATGTGTTAATCTAGCTCAGATCCCTGCTAAGAGTCTAGTTATGGATATAGTTGTTGCTGAAATTCCCCCTAAGTATGGCATGCTCTTATCAAGATCTTGGGGAGCCAAACTTCAGGGAAGCCTTCAAATGGACATGTCTTATGCCACCATCCCTGTTTTTAACCAAAACAGAAGACTATACAGGGAATCTCACATGAAGTACATGGTAAGCAACCTAGACAAACCAAAAAACACTCCAATCTATTGTACTCAATCAAGTTTAGATTCATTTATCTTATGTAACGAAGATGAAATTACTCAACAAGATAAAGAGAACATAGACCCAACTGATTCACCAGAAAAATCGAATCTTCTCTCGGATCAACTTCAAAACATCGATAATCAATAGAAACAAGAAAACGAAAATGAGTCAAACGTAATGTGGACAATAAAATTTGATGGATCCTGTAATAAAGCAAGCGCAGGTGCAGGCGTATGGATTTAGAATACGAATCAAAAATTTTCATACAAATTGAATTTCCCATGCACTAACAATATCGCTGAGTATGAAGTTCTTCTCCTAGGTTTACAATTGCTCAAACAATTAGAAGCCCAAAAGATAACGATCTTAGGAGATTCTGAACTTATCATAAAAAAAATCAAAGGATAATACTCAGCCAGAAATTCGAGGCTTACGGAATATTGGAACGCTGCCCTCGATTTATTGAAAACCTTTGAAAAATACGAACTTGTTTTCATTCCTAGAGCTTTTAATCATTTAGAAAATGAACTCTGTTTCAATGCCAGTAAATGTCAAATACCTGAGATAAATGAACAACTTAGCGTAAAAGTAAAACATAGGCCTGCAGTGCCTGATAACCAAGATCACTGGCAAGTGTTTGATTTTGACCGACACATAGACGATTTCTTAAAGTCAAAAAACGATTTCACCATACCAACGTTAGAATCTAGCCATAATGAAAACTGTCCATATATCGAAGAAATCCCAGAAGCTGAAATAACACACTCTGTTGATATAAATCATTATGAGAATCCGTTTGAAGAGAAGTTAATTAACAACGTGGACCAAAAAGACCTGGAAGTTTTAGAATGTAAAAATGGTTCAATTCCAAGAGGTCTCTCACCTTTGGAACACCTTTTCAACTTTAATGATGTCGCCAAAGAACCAAAAATGGAGCCTGTAGAAACAAACGTAGAAGAACACAACATAGGCTCCCTAACAGAACCCAAGATGATTAAATTGTCCAGCACTCTTCAATCTCACATAAAATCTCGATACATTGATCTGTTTAAGGAGTTTAAAGATGTTTTTGCCTGGGCATACACAGATCTGAAGTCTTACGATACCAGCATCATTCAGCACAAGATTCCCCTGAAGGAAAATCAAAAGCCCTTCAAACAAAAACTAAGGAGAATAAACCCACTTTTATTACCTTTAGTTAGAGCCGAAATTGAAAAGATGCATGATGCTGGCATTATAGTACCAATTAGATTTTCAAAATGGGTATCAAACTTAGTTTCTGTTAGGAAAAAGACAGGGGAGATCAGACTCTGTATCGACTTCAGAAACTTAAACAGAGCATCCCTAAAAGACAACTACCCCTTACCCAAGATGGACCATATACTTCAGAGGGTAGTTGGGTCAAAAAGGATATCACTCTTAGATGGGTTCTCAGGTTACAACCAGGTGTTAGTGCTCCCAAGTGATCAAATCAAAACTGCTTTTACCACACCTTGGGGCACCTTTATGTATGTCAAAATTCCTTTCGGGTTAATGAATGCAGGGGCCACCTTCCAAAGGGCCATGGACATAGCCTTTTCTGAAGATATTGGCTATTTCATAATTATTTACCTTGATGACATAACTGTCTTTTCAAAAATTGATGAAGAACATTTGACTCATTTAAGAAAAGTTTTTGAGAAGTGTAGGAAATTTGGCTTGTCATTGAATCCCAAGAAGACACTCTTCGGTCTCCAAGAAGGTAAACTTCTTGGTCACATAATTTCAGAAGAAGGAATCAAAATAGACCCTACAAGGATAGATGGCATATTGAAAATTAGCCATCCAAGAAGCCTCAAAGAATTACAATATTTCATTGGAAAGATTAATTTTTTGAGAAGGTTTATCCCCAACCTTGCTGAGCTATTAAAAAACATTACAAACATGCTTAAGAAAGATGTGGGTGTAAAATGGACTTTACCAGCTAAACAATCATTCGAACTGGTCAAACAAGCTCTTACCCAAACACCAGTCCTGATTAGTCCTGATTTTACCAAAGACTTTTACATCTTTTCTTTTGCGTCTGAACATACAATAGCCGCAGTTTTGCTTCAAAAGAATGACTTGGGGCAAGAACAACCAATATCTTTCTTTAGTAGGGCCTTAAGAGATGATCCTCTCAAATACAACATCATGGAGAAGCAAGCCTTAGCATTAGTGAAAGCTTTAAAGGATTTTAGTGTCTACATTTTACACTCTCACATAATTGCTTTTGTTCCACATACTGTTGTCAAGGACATTCTAAGTCAAGACCCTGATGGTAAAAGGGGAACATGGATTGCAACTATTCTTGAGTACGACTTAGAGATTAGGCCCACCAAACTAGTTAAAGGGCAAGGATTAGCAAAACTTATGGTTGAGTCTAACTTCCAAGCACTAGACATGAATATGGTAGATGTGTTGGAAGAAATAGAAGAATCTAATGCTCCTTTTATTGAAGAAACATTTCTAAATTTTCCTTGGTATGCTGACATTATTTATGTGCTTTTATATTTAAATGCCCCTCCTTCTTTGTCTAAAACTAAATCTAGATTCTTGAAACAAAAGGCTTTGAGTTTTTACATCTTGGATGGGGTATTATATTGGAAAAATGTTGTTGGAATTTTGCTTAAATGTTTACTTGAAGATAATGCAGGAATAATCATGCATGAGTTGCATGAAGGAGAATGTGGAGGACACCTCTACTGGAAGGCCACAGCAAACAAAATTCTTAGATATGGTTACTATTGGCCTACCCTTTTCCTAGACACTCAGAAATTAGTCATGTCTTGCCATAAATGTAAAATTTTTGATGGCAAAAGAAACTCCTTCCCTTAGCTTTACATCCTATCAGTGTTGAGGCACCTTTTCAACAATGGGGGCTAGACTTCATTGGGGAAATTCATCCATCCTCCTCAGCTCAACATAAGTGGATCCTCACAGCCACTGACTTCTTTACCAAGTGGATAGAAGCTATACCTTCCAGGAATGCTAATGACTCTGTCATTATCAAGTTTCTTGAAACCAATATCCTATCCAGATTTGGTTGTCCTAGAAAAATCATAACAGACAATGCTGCTACTTTTAAATCTAAGAATATGGTTGATTTATGTTACAAATACCACATAACCTTGGGCCATTCCACTGCTTAATATCCCCAAGGAAATGGATTAGTTGAATCTTCCAACAAGAGTCTCATCAATATAATCAAAAAACTGTTGGAACAGAATCAAAAATCATGGGACAGTAAGCTAGTTCATGCCTTATGGGCTGATAGATTAACTACAAAGAAGTCAATAAATATGTCCCCCTATCAGCTAGTCTATGGTATGGACGTGGTTTTTCCCACCTCATTGGGAGTTCCAGTCATGAAACTCCTTCAAGAAGTGCAAATTGAAGAGAATGATATGCAGAGAAGAATCAACCAAACAATCCATTTACAGCAGACCAGAGAGGAAGTCTATGAAAGAACACAGTTAGTCCAAGAAAATATGAAGAAGCTATTTGATAAAGGGACTAAGGAAAACAATTTCCAAGTTGGAAAGGTTGTTCTTAAATAGGATTCAAGAAGAGAAGAGAAGGGAAAACATGGCAAATTTGAGAACTTGTGGAAAGGACCATATATTATCCATACTAAGAGGGGTCACAATGCATTTTTCTTGAAAGAATTGAATGGAGAAGATCTATATGGAGGTCCTGTCAATGGCACGATGCTCAAGCATTACTTCTGCCAAGAATCTTAAGTTTCAAATCATTTTATTTTTCATTGTAAATATCATAGTCTAACCATTGCATTCAAAGTTAGAAAAATAAAAAATACAAAAACAAAGAAATAAAGAAAAGAGGGCAGATTGTAAAAACAATAAAGGTATGGCCCCATACCAAAAAAGAGAGAAATAAGTTCTGAAAGTGTGCAAGCTTAAATTCCACTACTGAAAAACACACTTCTAGTTAGTCAAACTGCTTAATCTTGACTAATTAGCCTTTAAATTTTCTGCTGATAGGATAGTGAATTCGATTTGCCAAACTGTTTAATATTGGCTTATTAGTAGATAGATTATGATAGAAATCAAAGGTTCAAACATACTCAAAATCTGAACCTAACATTTCAAAAGGAGAATGACTCAAATCTGTTTTGTTTTCTGAGTCAAAAAGGATAAAAATCTGGTTCTAATTAGCTCAAAATCTGAACCAGATGGCAAAGGAGAAACAGCTCAAATAAAGTCAAAATAGAGTTGTAAAGAAAAGAGAAGGCCATGATGAGTAACTTTCAGATCTTAAGCCTTCCATTTTGATTTAATTTTCTGCAAATAATAATTTATGTGCAACTTGTTTTTATGCCATAGATCAACATCAAGTTAGACTGTTCAATCCTAACTTGAATGTTTTTTAAATTTCTGCTTTAGTAATTAGAGAATAAAAATCTGTTAGACTGTTTAATCCTAACATATTATTAGATTAGGTAGAGAAGCATATGGGCTCAACTACTTAATCTGAGTCCATTGAGAAATAAGAAGTAGAACTAGATTATATTTTTTTCTTTCAAAAAGGATAAAATGTTGTAAGAGAGTTTGTCAATCCAAGTGCACTCTAAGAAGAAAAAATGTTAGATCAGTAGGATTGGGTAGGTAGAAAGCTTGTTGATAAAAGAACCATTTTTTTTATGGATGCTAATATGTTTTCAGAGCAAGATCATCCCAGCAAAGGAAGGGTAGCCCAATGGATCAGGCACAGGTCAGCCTCCCAAAGAATGCAAAGTCTGAAGTTATTGATGCCTTCAAGAAGGCACCATCCCCAAGTGGAGCCACTGTTAGCCACCTATAAATTTGTTATACCCAAAGGTGGATAAATAATTTTCGGAGCCTTCAAGAAACATATTTTATTGCAAAAAGTGTTGGCTCTTGAAGACTCTTGAAGGCTTCATGCCTCTGTCCAAATCTTCACTACTGTCCCCATTCCAATACTCAAAAATTCTGCTAAAATTCCAAGAGAAAGACTGCTGCAAAACCATCATTTTTTCCCCTTCCCCCACTCAAAACTAACCTTCATTTGCTCCCCTTTTCCTCCATATAATTCCTCTATTTTTCATGATTTCTCCTTCCATTCATGAAAAAAAAAATTCCATAGTTTAAGACTCATTTTTAAACTATTCCGAAACCCCCGTTTCCTTTGAAAACCATGAAAAAATCTGTAAAAAACAAAGTATTATGACTATGGGTTTAAAAACCCCTTGAGCCAAATCCTAAACCACTTCCCCCATATTCCCATGCCACACAAACCAGGTGCCAACCCAACGAGTGCTTAATCGCATCGTATATATTCTGAGTGGACAAGTCTTTGTACCACACCAAAAGTCCCGATGCGATTAAGCCCTGTGCTTTTATCCTCCAATCATATTATTTTTCATATAACCCATGTGCCCACCTTCGATGCTTAAAACGTTGAAAAATCCATGCCCGATCCATTTTTTCCTTTGAAAATACTAAAAACCCTTTTTTCCAAAGTTTGATCTAAGAAACCAAAGTCACGTGCTATATATAAAAAATGGTTAGATTGAAAAGAGCCGATCACGCAATCGCATCGAGAAAGTTCAAAGGGTTGATTGTAAAGACCCGCATCAATACTTTTCGATGCGATTGGGTCTTATATATATAAAACTCCGCCCCTTCGATTGCGATGGCCCGATCGCATCGGAAACCTTTGTAAGGGTCCTCCAATTGTGTTCATTTGAAACTTCCGATTACGATGGCCCGATCGCACCATCGCATTGGCCCTCCCCAATCATTCAATCGCATCGCAACTTTCGATCACTGCATGTGTTTGTTCCCTCCGATTGGCCAGTCCCCTGATTCATTCTCCATCGTTGATCTAATCCTTCGATCCAACGGTCCCCGCAAAATCACATCGCAAGTTTTATTCGGTGCATTTGTTTGTTTGCCCCGATCGCCGACCTCCTGATTTAATATCCGCCGTTGAACTATGTGGGTCTAGTCGCATCCGACGGCTCATATTTTACCCGAAACCCATTTGATATTTGATTCATTCCTCCCTCCGCCTAAGGTTTTTATCATGTTTTCCTTTATATTTTCGCTATTTCTCCATTTTGCGTCCCAGATCAATCCTAACCATCGATCTTTGCAGATCGACGGATCTGACTCATATATACTTCCGCTCTCCTTTTTAACCTCTTCTACGCAGATCCACACCATTGGATGAAGCCATCCAACATCCACGCTCTCTCCCGACGCCCTCTGAAGCAGTTAAACCTAAAAACGCAGGATTTCCTAATGTTTTTTTTATTTTGCACGTTTCAATGGTTTTTTCCATTATAAAGGAAGAAAGCTGAGGGCCAGGAAAGACTTTTTCAGTGCCTTTCATTTATCAAAGGGAACCACTCGCGGGGCTCTACTCCATGTCTCTTCACTGCTTCATGAAGCAGTGATGCCATTAGAGCCCTGTGTGGCCTGTACATCAACAAGACACAGTGAAGATTAATATAATCAAAGAGTATCAGACCGAAAGCATGGAATCAAAGTGGAAAATTATTTGAAGACTGTTAACACATTTTGGATGGATTAGGCCATTTAGTCGACTAAATCAAAGACCTGATTCATGATTAAACAAAGTTTGAAGACCAAAAGACAGAGGTTAGGCTTCATTGAGCCTGAAAAACAAAATTCAAGTATATTAAAGGTTTTTTTAGTTTAAAATAAAAATATCTATCAGTTCAAGGAGCCTACACTGCCACATCATGGGCAAATTGAATCCCCAGCTACCATAGAGCCACCTACAGCCTCAAAGTAATAAAAAATAGGTCGAGTTATGATCAGACCTGGAGAATTGGAATCAATGCGGCTGAATAATTAAGACAACCAAAGGAACTTATTGTAAACTGACAACAGAAGTTATTATGAGGATAACAAAGAGCCTTAAAGTCAACAAATTCTTTCCAACAAGCTTGATAGTTAACATAAACCAATTAATACAGGAAAATATCAGAATGTTCTCCATCGAGCCCCTCAAAGGCCGAGAGACAGTAAACTGTATTAATTGAACTTAGAAGATATTTTATCCCATTCCACCTCCTCATTTCTTCTATAAATACTTCTGAAGGAGATGAGAAGTTGGTTGGTTGTTGTTTGATCACCAGTTGTAATATTGAAACTCTCTGAAATAAATACATAATCTGTTGAATTTGAAGAAGAAATTGAAGTCTTGGAAGCCCTGATGATGTTGTTGCATGCTTGTGACTGAGAAGGCTCTATCATTGGATCCATGAGCTTGGCTGTTGGTGAATTATTCTGAACTGTTTAATGTTTTTCCCCTGTTTTCATTATGTTCCATAACTTCTTACTACAGTAGGTTGAAAGTTTTAGGCTAAGAAATGACTCCTGGAAGCACCTTAGACCTATTCATCCTTCACTGTTTTATGTTTTCTTCTGCTGGAGTATTTTAGAGTCTTTAATCTCTCTCTTTAGTCTTCATGCTCGTTTATTTCCTTAATAGTTTGAATAGTTGGCTTCAACATGATTTATGGTTCTCCCTGCTTGTCTGCTGCCACTTAAAAACTGTTATTGAAGTCTCCCTTTGAATTTCTTTGCTTACAGTGAATCAAGGATGTCTTTTTTGATCTTGCCCTTTGTCCTCACTTAAACAGTTGGCTGAAAGGTCATTATAATTATGATCATATATGTTTTTAGGTGTTCCCTCTTCTATGACTACAATTATCAGTGAATCTTTTATGTTTTATAAGTCATTTGAAATAAAATCTTTGAGGAAATAGGGTGTTCCCCAAATCTTAGATTTCATTTTAAAAGTTGTTTTGAAATCATTATTGGCTTAAAGCTATGATTTGTAGAATTTATGGTTAGCCCTGTCTACCAAATAGCTCTTTATTGTTCAAGTTGTGCTTTCAAATTCCCTTTGTTTGAGGATTAAAACTTCTCTTTCCAAATCATTAATGTCCATCTCATTCCAAAAACAAAAGGATCCTGTGGCCAAGTTAGATTTTCCCTTTGATATCCCATATCCATTGACGAGTATGTTATGACCTCTTCTTGACTCCATTGCCCAATGAACCAGATGTTTCTCCATTCTGTGTATCTTTCCTAGACCTTTCATGTTCTGTTTTATCAATTCAATCCAACCAAACAAACAAACAAACACCTGCACTTAATAACTAGTCTAAAACGAATACTCAAAGCACACAAGATAAACCTTTTCAAACAAATATTCGAGAGATCCCTCTCTGAGAACAGGAGGACTAGATCCTGGGACTCTAAAGATTGGTTCTGATGTTTCCTTGTCTTTTGATTTTCCAAACTATCAAAACACGGGACACCAACATAATGGCGATCATGGTGGGACCCTTTTGAGTCAGTGACAATCTAAGTACCCCTTAGGACTCCAGAAATCCCTTATTTTCAAAGACTATCCAGTGATTATCAGCCACCTCATCGCCACCAACACAATGGCGATCATGGTGGGACCCTTCTGAGTCAGTGACAATCTAAGTACCCCTAGGACTCCAGAAATCCCTTATTTTCAAAGACTATCCAGTGATTATCAGCCACCTCGTCGCCACCAACATAATGGCGATCACGGTGGGACCCTGAGTAAAATCTTTAAAATTAAACACTCACTGTCTAGCATAACATCAGTAACCTTCTTCAAGCACTACCAAGCATAATGGTAATCATGATAGGACCTTTTTGAATCAGTGACAAACTAAGTAACCCTTAGGATTCTCATAAAGCCTTATCAAACCTTGAATATTTCAGTTACCAAGCCATAAGAATGAACTCTGTATGATTTGACACCCTAGCTAAGTGTTAAATCAGACTTAGAACACTCTCTTAACCTATAAGACCAAAATAACTCAGAAAAACCCCAAAAAACATTTCAGTTTGGCTTCATAATAAACTTGGTGGTGGACCATAAAACCTTTTACCTCCAAAAGAGCTAAATATTTCCACCTGGAGACTCCACAATCCTAAAAACAGACCTTAAGAATCCACTGGTAAGACCCCAAGTCTTAATAGCATCATACAAACTCAGCTAGAAGGCTTTAAGATTAAAAATTTCTTTCTTCTGAAAATATCAGTTAGCCTCTTAAAGATTGTCATATTTGGTTAAACTTTCTTTTTAAATAGGTCTAAAAAACATAGCATAGTGGCTCTTATAAAGATTCATACTAGAGCCTACCCTAACCCAAACCCACCGGAAGTAGTTGACAACCTTGAAAGTATCCTTAGGAAGTCTCCTAAGATTAGATTATCAACTGTTTTCGGATCACCCTTGAGAGCTAATTCAATTCCTGAAAATCTTTCAGCTCTACAACAATCTCAATTTGACTTAGTAAATCCATTTATGACTAGGTCTCTTGGTGATTTAGATCAGTTAGATTCTGAGTCTTCACTATCGTCTCCTAACACAAGTGAAGCTCTTGGTAGCAGAGAAACAACACCTCCTGATTTACATTTCCTTCACAACTTAGGGGTCTCTCATCCAAGATCAACTCAGCGGTCTATTCCTGGTCCATACATTTCTTCTCACCCTACATCCACTGTTCAAACCACTACACCTCAGCCCACTTTTCCTGTTTTTAATCCACTCCTTGTGAATCCACCCCCACCACCTATCATGGCAGCATGGTATGCTCCCCTAGTCCTTCCTGTACCATTAGTCAACCTTCCACAGGACTATCAGTCCAAAATTCCATTATACGATGCTAATAATGCTACAACTGCATCACAACATGTGGATAAGATGAATGACTACTTTGACAGAAATGAAATTGATGATGATTCTGTCAAGCTTAGGTTATTTGCTCAGAGCTTAGGGGGAGAAGCAAGAAAATGGTTCAACGGCCTAGCCCCCCATAGTATTAATGATCTCAAAGCCTTCCATCAAACGTTCTTAAACAAATGGGAAGTAAACAAAAACCCTCTCCAAGTCCTTTCTGACTATAAGAACCTCCATAGAAACATTGTGGAAAGTGTGCAAGCTTACTGCACTAGATTCAATAGTGTTTATAATTCACTATCCCCGGAACTAAAACCTCCACAGGGCTCAGCTTTAAACAAGTTTCCTGAAGGGTTTGACTCTGACATGACCTATCAGCTGAGAGAAAGAGATTTTCCAACTCTTGAAGATATGCAAAAGGGTGCTCTTTCTGTGGAAGTCAACTTAATGGAGAAGAGAGCAAGAATGAAAACTGAGAAGAGAGTATCTTTTAGAGAGGAATCCACTCCTTCTACATCAAGCTCAAAGATGGATAGAATGATGGAAGAAATGATGAAAGAGATGAGCATAATTAAGAGAGCACAAGAAAATCAAAACCAAACTGCTCCTCAAAATAGAAACCAGAACCAAAACCAGAATTTTAAAAGAAACCAACCTCCAAATAGACCTAGGGAAGATGATCAGCAGATCACTCCTCCTTTTCATCAGAACTATGTAGATCAATATGAGGAAGATAGGGAGTTGGAAAGATTGGAAGAATCTCATGTAAACTTGATTGGATCAGACAGAGGAGATGATGTTTTCCTCACTGAAGAAGAACAAGGTTTTTTCTCTTATGATCAAAATACAAATAGCTATGAATATTTTGATGACTATAGATTGGGGTTTGAAAATGCAATCATGGAAGTGCATAAACAATACGATCTTAGGAGAAAAGGGAATGCAGATAACTTAAAAGACAAGAACACTAATACTGTTGTCAAGAAAAATGCAGAAACTCAGTCCAAAAAGACAACAGAGAAAGCCAACCTTTTGGCCAAGAAACCCGACTTAAACAAAGACAAAGGTGTCCAGCCAAATATTGAACACAATACCCCTAGCACTTCAGCTAGTGGTCCTAATAAAACTATCCCAATTACCAGTCCAAACAAGGTTCAGCAAATCAAAATTGCTGAAAATAATTCAATTGAAAAGACAGATGTAAATATCAACATATCAATTATTCCTTTCAGTTTTAAGGGAGAGATTGCTAAGATAAAAATTGCCATTCCCCTAGCTGAACTAGTAACCCAAGAAGTGTACAAAAACCAAGTTTTGAAAGCTTTGAACTTAGGAAGTGATACTGACACCTTGAACCTAACAGATGATAAACCTGAGTTGTTATTTGGTCCTGAAGTTGAAGGAAAATACCAAGAAGGGGCTATCCCTCCCTTCTATGTTAGCTTGAACATACACGAGAAAATTTTACACAATGCCATGTTAGATTCATGAGCTTCACACAATCTAATGCCCAAGGTGGTAATGGAGAGCTTAGGCTTAGAGATTACTAAACCATACAAAGATTTGTATTCTTTTGACTCAAGCTGAGTCAAATGTTTTGGTTTAATCAAAGATTTATGTGTTAATCTAGCTCAGATCCCTACTAAGAGTCTAGTTATGGATATAGTTGTAGCTGACATTCCCCCTAAGTATGGCATGCTCTTATAAAGATCTTAGGGAGCCAAACTTCAGGGAAGCCTTCAAATGGACATGTCGTATGCCACCATCCCTGTTTTTAACCAAAACAGAAGACTATACAGGGAATCTCATATGAAGTACATCGTGAGCAACCTAGACAAACCAAACAACACTCCAATCTATTCTACTCAATCAAGTTTAGATTCCTTTATCTTATGTAACGAAGATGAAACCACCCAACCAGATAAAGAGAACATAGACCCAACAGATTCACCAGAAAAATCGAATATTCCCTCGAATCAACTTCAAAACATCGACAATCAACAGCAACAAGAAAACGAAAAAGATTCAAACATAAGTTGGACAATAAAATTTGATGGATCATGTAATAAAGCAAGTGCGGGTGTAGGCGTATGGATCCCTAATACGAATCAGAGTTTTTCATATAAATTGGATTTCCCGTGCACTAACAATATTGCTGAGTATGAAGCGCTTCTCCTAGGTTTACAATTGCTCAAAAAATTAGAAGCCTAAAAGATAACGATCTTAGGAGATTCTGAACTTATCATAAAACAAATCAAAGGAGAATACTCAGCCAGAAATCTGAGGCTTAGGGAATATCAGAACGCTACCCTCGATTTATTGAAAACCTTTGAAAAATACGAACTTGTTTTCATTCCTAGAGCGTTTAATCATTTGGCAAATGAACTCGCTTTCAATGCCAGTAACTGTCAAATGCCTGAGATAAATGAATAGCTTAGCGTAAAGGTAAAACATAGGCCTACAATGCCTGATAATGAAGATCACTGGCAAGTGTTTGATTCTGACCAACACATAGACGATTTCTTAAAGTCAGAAAACGATTTCACCATACCAACATCAGTATCTAGCCATAATGAAAACTATACATATATCGAAGGAATCCCAGAAGCTGAAATAACACACTCTACTAATATAACACACTCTATCTGAAGATATTGGCTATTTCATAATTATTTACCTTGATGACATAACTATCTTTTCAAAAACTGATGAAGAACATTTGACTCACTTAAGAAAAGTTTTTGAGAAGTGTAGGAAATTTGGCTTGTCATTGAATCCCAAGAAGACACTCTTTGGTCTCCAAGAAGGTAAACTTCTTGGTCACATAATTTCAGAAGAAGGAATCAAAATAGACCCTACAAGGATAGATGGCATATTGCAAATTAGCCATCCAAGAAGTCTCAAAGAATTACAATCTTTCATTGGAAAGATTATTTTTTTGAGAAGGTTTATCCCCAACCTTGTTGAGCTTTTAAAAAACATTACAAACATGCTTAAGAAATATGTGGGTGTAAAATGGACTTTACCAGCTAAACAATCATTCGAACTGGTCAAACAAGCTCTTACCCAAACACCAGTCCTGATTAGTCCTGATTTTACCAAAGACTTTCACATCTTTTATTTTGCGTCTGAACATACAATAGCCGCAGTTTTGCTTCAAAAGAATGACTTGGGGCAAGAACAACCAATATATTTCTTTAGTAGGGCCTTAAGAGATGCTCCTCTCAAATACAACATCATGGAGAAGCAAGCCTTAGCATTAGTGAAAGCTTTAAAGGATTTTAGGGTCTACATTTTACACTCTCACATAATTTCTTTTGTTCCACATACTGTTGTCAAGGACATTCTAAGTCAAGACCCTGATGGTAAAAGGGGAAAATGGATTGCAACTATTCTTGAGTACGACTTAGAGATCAGGCCCTCCAAACTAGTTAAAGGGCAAGGATTAGCAAAACTTATGGCTGAGTCTAACTTCCAAGCACTATACATGAATATGGTAGATGTGTTGGAAGAAATAGAAGAATCTAATGCTCCTTTTATTGAAGAAACATTTCCAAATTTGCCTTGGTATGCTGACATTATTTATGTGCTTTTATATTTAAATGCCCCTCCTTCTTTGTCTAAAACTAAAGCTAGATTCTTGAAACAAAAGGCTTTGAGTTTTTACATCTTGGATGGGGTATTATATTGGAAAAATGTTGTTGGAATTTTGCTTAAATGTTTACTTGAAGATGATGCAGGAAAGATCATGCATGAGTTGCATGAAGGAGAATGTGGAGGACACCTCTACTGGAAGGCCACAGCAAACAAAATTCTTAGATCTAGTTACTATTGGCCTACCCTTTTCCCAGACACTCAGAAATTAGTCATGTCTTGCCATAAATGTAAAAATTTTGATGGCAAGAGAAAACTCTTTCCCTTACCTTTACATCCTATCAGTGTTGAGGCACCTTTTCAACAATGGGGGCTAGACTTCATTGGGGAAATTCATCCATCCTCCTCAACTCAACATAAGTGGATCCTCACAGCCACTGACTTCTTTACCAAGTGGATAGAAGCTATACCTTCCAGGAATGCTAATGACTCTGTCATTATCAAGTTTCTTGAAACCAATATCCTATCCAGATTTGGTTGTCCTAGAAAAATCATAACAGACAATGTTGCTGCTTTTAAATCTAAGAAGATGGTTGATTTCTGTTACAAATACCACATAACCTTGGGCCATTCCACTGCTTACTATCCTCAAGGAAATGGATTAGCTGAATCTTCCAACAAGAGTCTCATCAATATAATCAAAAAATTGTTGGAACAAAATCAAAAATCATGGCACAGTAAGCTGGTTCATGCCTTATGGGTTGATAGATTAACTACAAAGAAGTCAATAAATATGTCCCCCTATCAGCTAGTCTATGGTATGGACGCGGTTTTTCCCACCTCATTAGGAGTTCCAATCATGAAACTCCTTCAAGAAGTGCAGATTGAAGAGAATGATATGCAGAGAAGAATCAACCAAACAATCCATTTACAGTAGACCAGAGAGGAAGTCTATGAAAGAACACAGTTAGTCCAAGAAAATATGAAGAAGCTATTTGATAAAGGGACTAAGGCAAACAATTTCCAAGTTGGAAATGTTGTTCTTAAATAGGATTCAAGAAGAGAAGAGAAGGGAAAACATGGCAAATTTGAGAACTTGTGGAAAGGACCATATATTATCCATACTAAGAGGGGTCACAATGCATTTTTCTTGAAAGAATTGAATGGAGAATATCTATATGGAGGTCCTGTCAATGGCACGATGCTCAAGGATTACTTCTGCCAAGAATCTTAAGTTTCAAAGCATTTTATTTTTCATTGTAAATATCATAATCTAACCATTGCATTCAAAGTTAGAAAAATCAAAAATGCAAAAACAAACAAAGAAAGAAAAGAGGGCAGATTTTAAAAGCAATAAAGGTATGGCCCCTTACCAAAAAAGAGAGAAATAAGTTCTGAAAGTGTGCAAGCTTAAATGCTACTACTGAAAAACACACTTCTAGTTAGTCAAACTGCTTAATCTTGAATAATTAGCCTTTAAATTTTCTGCTGATAGGATAGTGAATTCGATTTGCCAAACTGTTTAATCTTGGCTTATCAGTAGATAGATTAGGATAGAAATCAAAGGTTCAAACATACTCAAAATATGAACCTAACATTTCAAAAGGAGAATGACTCAAATCTGTTTTGTTTTCTGAGTCAAAAAGGATAAAAATCTGGTTCTAATTAGCTCAAAATTTGAACCAGATGGCAAAGGAGAAACAGCTCAAATAAAGTAAAAACAGAGTTGTAAAGAAAAGAGAAGGCCATGATGAGTAACTTTCAGATCTTAAGCCTTCCATTTTTATTTAATTTTCTGCAAATAATAATCTATGTGCAGCTTGTTTTTATGCCATAAATCAACATCAAGTTAGACTGTTCAATCCTAACTTGAATGTTTTTTAAATTTCTGCTTTAGCAATTAGAGAATAAAAATCTGTTAGACTGTTTAATCCTAACAGATTAGTAGATTAGGTAGAGAAGCATATGGGCTCAACTGCTTAATCTGAGTCCATGGAGAAATAAGAAGTAGAACTAGATTAGATTTTTTGCTTTCAAAAAGGATAAAATGTTGTAAGAGAGTTTGCTAATCCAAGTGCACTCTAAGAAGAAAAAATGTTAGATCAGTAGGATTGGGTAGGTAGAAATCTTGTCGATAAAAGAACCATTGTTTTTATGGATGCTAATATGTTTTCAGAGCAAGATCATCCCAGCAAAGGAAGGGTAGCCCAATGGATCAGGCACAGGTCATCCTCCCAGAGAATGCAAAGTCTGAAGTTATTGATGCCTTCAAGAAGGCACCATCCCCAAGTGGAGTCACTGTTAGCCACCTATAAATTTGTTATACCAAAAGGTGGCTAAATCATTTTCGGAGCCTTCAAGGAGCATATTTTATTGCAAAAAGTGCTGGCTCTTGAAGACTCTTGAAGGCTTCATGCCTCTGTCCAAATCTTCACTACTGTCCCCAGTCCAATACTCAAAAATTCTGCTAAAATTCCAAGAGAAAGACTGCTGCAAAACCATCATTTTTTCCCCTTCCCCCACTCAAAACTAACCTTCATTTGCTCCCCTTTTCCTCCATATAATTCCTCTATTTTCCATGATTTCTCCTTCTTCCATGCATGAAAAAAAAAATTTCATAGTTTAAGACTCATTTTTAAACTATTCCGAAACCCCCGTTTCCTTTGAAAACCATGAAAAAATCTGTAAAAAACAAATATGGGTTTAAAACCCCCTTGAGCCAAATCCTAAACCACTTCCCCCATATTCCCACACCACACAAACCAGGCACCAACCCAGCGAGTGCTTAATCGCATCGCAAATATTCTGAGTGGACAAGTCTTTGTACCACGCAAAAAGTCCCGATGCGATTAAGCCCTGTGCTTTTATCCTCCGATCATATTATTTTTCATATAACCCATGGGCCCGCCTTCGATGCTTAAAACTTTGAAAAATCCATGCCCGATCCATTTCTTCCTTTGAAAATACTAAAAACCTTTTTTTTCCAAAGTTTGATCTAAAATACCAAAGTCACGTGCTATATATAAAAAATGGTTAGATTGAAAAGACCCGATCGCGCAATCGCATCGAGAAAGTTCAAAGGGTTGATTGTAAAGACCCGCATCAATAATTTCCGATGCAATTGGGTCTTATATATATAAAACTCCGCCCCTTCGGTTGCGATGGCCCGATCGCATTGGAAACCTTTGTAAGGGTCCTCCAATTGTGTTCATTTGAAACTTCCATTTGCAATGGCCCGATCGCACCATCGCATTGGCCCTCCCCAATCGTTCAATCGCATCGCAACTTTCGATCATTACATGTGTTTGTTCCCTCCGATCGGCCAGTCCCCCGATTCATTCTCCATCGTTGATCTAATCCTTCGATCCAAAGGTCTGCGCAAAATCGCATCGCAAGTTTTATTCGGTGCATTTGTTTGTTCGCCCTGATCGCCGACCTCCCGATTTAATATCCGTCGTCGATCTCTGTGGGTCTAGTCGCATCCGACGGCTCATATTTTACCTGAAACCCATTTGATCTTTGATTCATTCCTCCCTCCGCCTAAGGTTTTTAACCTGTTTTCCTTTGTATTTTCGCTATTTCTCCATTTTGCGTCCCAGATCGCTCCTAACCGTCGATCTTTGCAGATCGACGGATCTGAATCATATATCCTTCCGCTCTCCTTTTTAACCTCTTCGACGCAGATCCACACCGTTGGATGAAGCCATCCAACGGCCATGCTCTCTCCCTACGCCCTTTGAAGCAGTTAAACCTAAAAACACAGGATTTCCTAATGTTTTTTTTATTTTGTAGGTTTCAATGGTTTTTTCCATTATAAAGGAAGAAAGCCGAGGGCTAGGAAAGACTTTTTCTGTGCCTTTCATTTATCAAAGGGAACCACTCGCGGGGCTCTACTCCATGTCTCGTCACTGCTTCATGAGGCAGTGATGCCATTAGAGCCCTGTGCAGCCTACACATTAATAAGACAGAGTGAAGATTAATATAATCAAAGAGTATCAGATCGACAGCATGGAATCAAAGTGGAAAAATATTTGAAGACTGTTAACACAGTTTGGAGGTATTAGGCCATTTAGTCGACTAAATCAAAGACCTGATTCACGATTAAAGAAATTTTGAAGACCAGAAGACAGAGGTTAGGCTTCGTTGAGCCTGAAACACAGAATTCAAGTATATTAAAGGTGTTTTTAGGTTAAAATAAAAATATCTATCAGTTCAAGAAGCCTACGCTGCCACATCAGGGGAAAATTGAATCCCCATCTACCACAGAGCCACCTACAGCCTCAAAGTAATCAAAAAGAGGCCGAGTTATGACCAGACCTAGAGAATTTGCATCAATGCGGCTGAACAGTTTAGACAACCAAAGGAACTTATTGTAAACTAACAGCAGAAGTTATTATGAGGATAAAAAAGAGCCTTAAAGTCAACAAATTATTTCCAGCAAGCTTGATAGTTAACATAAACCAATTAATACAGGAAAATATCAAAATGTTCTCCATCGAGCCCCTCAAAAGACGAGAGACAGTAAACTGTATTAATTGAACTTAGAAGATATTTTATCCCATTCCACCTCCTCATTTCTTCTATAAATACTTCTGAAGGAGATGAGAAGTTGGTTGGTTGTTGTTTGAACACCAATTGTAATACTGAAACTCTCTGTAATAAATACATAGTCTGTTGAAGTTGAAGAAGAAATTGAAGTCTTGGAAGCCCTGATGATGTTGTTGCATGCTTGTGACTGAGAAGGCTCTATCATTGGATCCATGAGCTTGGTTGTTGGTGAAGTATTTTGAACTGTTTAATGTTTTTCCCCTATTTTCATTATGTTCCATAACTTCTTACTACAGTAGGTTGAAATTTTTAGGCTAAGAAATGACTCCTGGAAGCACCTTAGACCTGTTCATCCTTCACTGTTTTATGTTTTCTTCTACTGGAGTATTTTAGAGTCTTTAATCTCTCTCTTTAGTCTTCATGCTCATTTATTTCCTTAATAGTTTGAATAGTTGGTTTCAGCATGATTTATGGTTCTCCCTGCTTGTCTGCTACCACTTAAAAACTGTTATTGAAGTCTCCCTTTGAAGTTCTTTGCTTACAGTGAATCAAAGAGGTCTGTTTTGATCTTGCCCTTTGTCCTCACTTAAACAGTTGGCTTAAAGGTGGTTATAATTATGATCATAGATGTTTTTAGGTGTTCCCTCTTCTATGACTGCAATTATCAGTGAATCTTTTATGTTTTCTAAGTCATTTGAAATAAAATATTTGAGGAAATAGGGTGTTCCTCAAATCTTAGATTTCATTTTAAAAGTTGTTTTGAAATCATTATTGGCTTAAAGTTGTCATTTGTAGAATTTATGGTTAGCCCTGTCTACCAAATAGCTCTTTATTGTTCAAGTTGTGCTTTCAAATTTCCTTTGTTTGAGGATTAAAACTTCTCTTTCCAAATCATTAATGTCCATCTCATTCCAAAAACAAAAGGATCCTGTGGCCAAGTTAGATTTTCCCTCTGATATCCCATATCCATTAATGAGTATGTTATGACCTCTTCTTGACTCCATTGCCCAATGAACCAGATGTTTCTCCATTCTGTGTATCTCTCCTGGACCTGTCATGTTTTGTTGTATCAATTCAATCCAACCAAAAAAACAAACAAACACCTACACTTAATAACTAGTCTAAAACCAATACTCAGAGCACACAAGATAAACCTTTGCAAACAAATATTTGAGAGATCCCTATCTGAGAACAAGAGGACTAGATCCTGGGACTCTAAAGATTGGTTCTGATGTTGCCTTGTCTTTTGATTTTCCAAACTATCAAAACACGGGACACCAACAGTTTCTATCAAGGTATTTTCCATCCAATATGCTTGATTAGAAAACCGTTCAATCTCTAGCCTTTTATCATGGCTATAAGGGGTCAGTTTGAATTTTACCCTCATTTTACTGAGAATTCCATTAGGATCATAATTCCATAAGAAACTTTCTTCAAATTTGTATTCCAACAATTGTTTTGTTGCCTCTGTACCTACATCCCTGTGATTGCAAATGAAAGGTCCTATCTGGTTCTTTAGCTTGAATTAAGTCTTCTTTTTGGCAGCCAAGAAGTTTATAGAGTCTGAATTGAGAATTTGTTCGATGTACTCCAAGGAAAAAACTCTCATTGGAAAATATTTTGGCAGTTTATATGGCAGAAGGTTAGACCCATAAACTCTAATCTATGTATGATTTTGGTAAAGATACCAATCTCCAGTTCTACTTTGCTCTGACAGCTGTAACACTTTCTTTATCTCATTACTGATTCTTGGTTGTACACTATTGTCAGCATGTTTATCAATGGATGAAAAAAATAATCTATGAAATCCACATAAGTGAATTATGTTGATTCTTTTCTGATTAGAGAGGTCCAAAAGATCACTGGCAATGGATTACCTTCTACATCCAATTTTTGAAAATTTATTGGGAATTTCTCTGCTTGAAAGAAAAGAAACATGTGAAAGAGGAAGGATGAATATCTTAAAACTCCTTTAGTGGGAAATTTCACAAGTTGATCATGGATATTATCAGCTATGTATTCAGCATAGTTGTAAATGAAATAAGGAGGCTGACCAGGCACAAAAGTAGATAGAAAACCAAGAATTGACTCATCAGTGTGCTCATCAGTAAAATAGCCAAGAATAAAGGATAACATAGAAATGACATGCCTTGACCCTTCAGGAAATTTAGAAGATGAATAGGGAGGGTTTATCTTTGGGATTTCAACATATGCAGGCATGAAAGTTTGGAAAATCTAAAATCTCTTAGGAAAGTCTAATTGAATATAAATCTTTGTAAGAGCTTCTATGGATAATGGAACTGCATTGGGATTTGGTTTCAGCTGAAGCATCATGTTTATAGACTTTGCAATAATAGTGAATAAAGCTTCTTTATTAGCATCAACCATAGCTCTTTGGTCAGGCGAATAGTAGGTTTGACATAGCCTAATGACTTCTGGACACTGATGAGTATGTGGAACTACATACATGGGTAAACTGGATTCCCAAATTTGTACTTCATCTCCCTGATCTAAGGATTTTTCTAGACTCCAGCAGTGGAGGTATAAAAGATTGAATTATATCACTAGATTAGTTATTTTGTAATCAACATCAGCTAGGGGTGTATGCTCAATATCTACAACAAGAGGTTGTAGTGGGTTGAGAACAATGGTGGTTTTAGAAGCCAATACTAGGTTTGATTTTGAAAATTTTAGCCTTCTGGATGCTTAAAACTCTGTACTTAGGCTTTTTGTACTCTTCTGTAAGCTTAAACTGTTTACAGAAGGTATTTTTGGCTTAAAAGAGTTTTATTGAATAGGAAAGGGTACAATTAGGCTTTATTTTGTTTTAAACTTTCAATTTGGTTTCAAACTTGATCTTCAAACTCTTTTACAGACTCAGAAAATGTATAACAAGGGTTTTTCTACTTTTTTTTTTTATAAACTGGACTAAAAACAGTTTAATACATGCATCAAAGAGGTTCTGAGTATTCACAAAGGGTTTTTAATTATTCAGAGGTTCTCTAAGGTCTGTAAAAAGGCTTAAAACTTCTTCAATTTTGGTTTAAACAAGTTATAGTATTTGAAACTGGGGTTTCATCAGGGTTTCGTGTCAAATACATTCTTTGAGGGAAAATACAGGTCTTTCTGTGGATAAACAGGGTTTTATGGCAATTAATTTCACAGGAAAACTCTTTCAAATGACAGAAAGGTTGCTTTTTTCGAAGAATACTTGTTTTTTGCAGGTATTTAGTCTTGAAACAGGGTTTCTGAGGCATTGTAGAGCTCTTGGATGCTATTGAAGTCCTTGGAAGTAGAAATGAAGGCTTCAGGTTGTATTACCAGCAATTTTTAATAGATCTCTGGTTCTTTAGGCATGTAAATGGTGTACAACCCTTGTTTCTCCAGTTGGAAGGGTTTAAACCAGCAGAAAATGCAGAAAAAGTTTAAACTGCGCTTATATGAAGTTTTATAGAGTTCTTAGGTTTAAACAATGTTCCACAATTAATGTGAGTCAAATCAAAACGGAGGCGGTCTTGGCGCTGAGGGAGGAGAAACCATAAGCAGTTATCGTACGATGAGAAAGTGGTTTGCGATTTTTGGCCAAAGGATGTGATCAAATTATTAAACGCCACATGGAGGAGAGAGAATATAGTAAAACAACCTATTTCACAAATCTTAAATCGATTAAGTTTGGCGCTATTGGAAATGCGATATCACATATGGATCGTTGGATTGAGCGGAGATGATGCAAACGATCCAGATTGAGTGGTGTAGTTGCTTGGCGAATGGGGCGTGGGGCCCAGGAACTTCATATGTGTCGGGGTTAATTTATACGTTTAAACATAGTTTAAAACATATAAACTATTGTAATAATCAGATAGGTGGAATATGGTTTTACACAGCAAATGAGTGATATTCATGTGTATTGTGAAGGGCGGGTTATATTATATAAATATATTTTAACCTGTGGGAATAGCGGGGTGTATTTGGCACATGGGTATTTAAAACCATAGGTTAAATGTTAATATAGTGGGTTTGGTGTATTAAATAAATGATTTAATATAACTACGGGAAGGGGTATTTATAAGGGAATTAATACATTAAATTAAAGTTAATATGAAATGAATATGATGAGCAAAAAACATACAAATATACCAAGTATAGTGTAAAATAAGCATATGAGTACAATAGTGGTCCCATTTTTAAACATTTACACTTGATACTTAGGATAAATTGTATTTTGTGGGTTTTTGAATGTTTTTGCATGAAATGAGATTAGTTAAGGGGATTTTTACTTTCTCTAAGCAAAAAGGTATTTTTAACTTAGGAAAAGGGAGTAATGTTGAGGAAATGGGTTTTTATGAAGGGAATTCAATACTTATTACCAATTTGTTATTAAGCTTTGGGTCTGGTCCCAACAAAAGTCAGAGAAATGCTCTAAGTATTTTTAATTGAAGGTTTTTGAATACTGAATACTTTGAGGGGAGGGAAATTAGTAATTTTGCCAGATAATGTTTGTCCATTCTTTGTGCAATTGCTTTCTACCTACCCATCATTATTCTAACATTTTTCATTATTTACATGGGTGCATTTGAGCTTTCAACCCTACATCCATTTTTTTTTTAAAGCATAAACTATCTAATTCTAACCTTATTTTATCCGAGGGCTCATATTAAACTGTTGAGCTCCTCATTCATTCTCTAACTATCTACTGATTTGTCAAGTTTAAACTGTTTGACAGACCTTTATTCTCTATCTATAAACATTAAGTTCAAAGCATGAAAAATTTAAGATTAAACTATTTAACTCATCATGGATTATGGCATTTTGAACAAGCTGTACATAATCATTATTTTTGCAGTAAAGTAAAAGTAGTGGCATTTTGACTTGCATCACTTTCATGTCTTATTCTTGTCTCTTTTTTTCTTTTTTCAGGGTTCATTTTTTATTCTTTTTTGATCTTTTCTTTTTAAGTCCTTTGATCTTTCTTTTAGGACTTTTACCCTCTTTTCACTTTTTTATTATTTTCAAATATGGGAAAACAACTTGCAGAAATAAAGGTATGTACATATTTACAAGATTAATCATAGTCAATTCAAAAATTATGAACCCTATTATTATAGGACCATAACAGTAGCTCCACTTGGGGATGGCATTTCCTGGTGAAATGTTAAGAACTTTGAGACTAGTAGCCTTTGGATTTTTACTGTGCTGACCTTGTAAATGTTTTTGATCTCTGCAATTATTCATACTTATGATATTTTACCTTTCAAAGCTTAGGGCCTTCTCTCTGGCCTTCAAATTTGTTAGGAAAATATCCAATCCAATCTAAAATCTTGCAATGTTATGTAAAATGGATAAAGTAAACAAAACTAACTGTAGTGGTGTGTTTGTCGCACAAGTGTACAAAATCACACCATTTTAAAGAGTGCGGTCTACTCTTTAAACTATTGGTTACAGGTAGAAAGTGGTGGAGCTCAAAAGCATAAAATTTAATGGAAACGGTATGCTAAAGTATGCTCTGGTTAAACTAAAACTAAAACACAAATATACAGAAGCTATCAAAGAGAGTCAAAATGATAATAATACCAACGACGGCTCAAAGGCCTCTTCTTATTAAACGTTTGAAATGGAGAAGAAATTTTACCCACTTTCCAAAGGGCACCTAGGTAGTGGCTCTAGGTCCCGATGCAAGGATGTTGCCTTTCAAGCTCTGCCTCTGATGCATTCTCCCTCTCTCTCTCCAGCGTGGTGGACTAGGATTGTTGGGTGGCCAACGATCGAGTCCTCTTCAGCTCCAGCTTTGGGTCACACACAATTGGTGTTGCTTGGGAAACTTTGGCCAGCATAACAATGTGATCACCATTTTGTCATCTCTTGGTGGCTTTATATAGGGGAGTTTCAAATCCCCATTCCCTCCCTTGGTACATGATGGATGGTGACCCAAGGGAGAGGTATGATTCCATTGTGGGCTTCACATATTCCTTTGTGTGCTCACATGATGTCTAGGGAGGCGCTGGTGGATGTCCTTAGGTAGCTTCATATAAGGAGTAACTGTCCTTTGCTTGGTGTGGTTCCGGAAAGAGACTTTTTTCCATTTCCAAGAATGCACGCTTATCGGGAAAAAAGGCGCGTAGAAGGCGCTCTTCTCAAAAGATTAAGCGCACAATCTAGCATTGATGACTAGTTCAAATCTGATTTTCTCAAAACCTTAGATATTTTAAATACTTTTTTGATTCCATAATGTGTTCCTGCTCTGTAAATCCTTAGGCTTGACATTAATTAATGCCATCTTCTGTTGTATGATTTTCCAGTGTTAACATTAACTATTGGTTATTTCTGAGTAGTAGTGCTTCAGCATTCTGCTATTGATAGGTCCACCTAGTAGATCTGATCCATCCATTTCTTTCAAAAAGAAGGCATTGTTACCTCTATCACCATAAATAATATAGGAAATCAAATTTCCCATGTTTAACTTTTTCTTCTCTCCTTGAACCCCATTTTAACACTTTGTCACCAATGTAGAAATCATCTTCTTTACTCTTTTTGTCAAAAAATTTCTTTATCTTATCTTGGATAACTTGAGACTTAAGATAAACCTCTTCTCTTGTTTGTTATAAGTGAATGGTTTGGTTAATCCTTCTTTGAATATCATTGGTCTCAACTTGTAATTCTTGGATTATCTTCATTATTGGTACTCCTAAGGAAGATGGAAAAAACAACATCCATTCCATAAACAAGTTGGTAAGGGGATGTACCAATGGATTTTTTGGTGGTAAGTCTATCTTCCCATAAGGCATTAACTAACCTCTTGTTCCAAGTCTTCTTGTTATCTTCTAGTAATTTCTTGATAATTTTCACAAGGCTTTTATTGGAAGATTTAGCAAGGCCATTACCTTGAGGGTAATATGCAGTAGAATGGGCAAGGGTAATGTGGTATTTATGGCAAAAGTCAATCATATTTGTAGATTTAAATGCAACTGCATTGTCAATGATTTTTGAGTATGTGTTATATTCTTTCCACGACTAGTCATGCACGGGGGGGTCACAGAAGGGGTGGCAGCCCCCCCTGTTGCGGTCCGGGGCAGTGCCACGAGAAAAAAAAATTGGTCCTTTTTTTCCGGTGGGCGGACCAGCCCACGGTTTTGCGCATGGGTTTGCACATGGTTTTGGGGCATGATGGTTTTCAGCCCTTGGTATTTTGTAGATCCGGTCAAGGGAACTACAGTTATGTTCTAATCCAGGGTTAATGGATTGGGGTTTATGTATGCTTCGGCATGTATATATACGTGTTGTAACACTAAAAGGAATATAATGAAAAATCAAGCTGGTCGTCCCGATTTGGGATTTAGGGGAAAATCTTTGTGTTTATGTGTTTTATGTTTTATGCTCTCGTTATTGTTTATTTTATGTTTTTAAGATTCATTTGCAGATAATTTATGTATAGGGTTAAAACCTACAGTGATAATCTTTTGAGGACATCCAAATCTTGAAAGTATGTTTCTTTCTAAAAAGGAGATAATGACAATGTCAGTGGCTTGCCTAGAAGTTATGGCTTCTATCCACTTAGTAAAATAATCAGTGGCTGTCAGAATCCACTTATGTTGGGCTGATGATGGGGGGTGAATTTCACCAATGAAGTCAAGACCCCATTGTTGAAAAGGAATTTTTGTTAAGATGGGTTTTAAGGGCAGGTGTAACAACTTTTTCTTTCCCTCAAATATTTGACAATTGTGACAGGAGGCCGCATACTTTTTTTACATCTGCAAACAAAGTAGGCCACTAAAAACCGGCTCTCAGGATTTTTTCTGCAGTAGTCTTCCAGTAGAGATGTCCTCCACAGTCACCTGCATTATATTCTTCTAAAACTTTGTCAGCTTCTTCTCTTAGCAAAAAATTTAATAAAATCCCACCATGATCTTTCCAAAAAAGTTATTGTCTAAAATACAAAATCTTACTGCCTTTAACTTTAATAATCTAGCTTTTGTTCTTGATAATCTAGGAGGAGCTTGTAAATTTAGTAATACAAATACAATATTTGCATACCATGGTGAGTCTCAAAAGGCTTCACTGATCTCTGGAGTTGCCATATATTCCTGGTCATCTACTTGGGAAATAAAATTAATGTCTAAAGCATGACAATTTGATTCAGCCATGAGTTTGGCTAAACCTTTTCCTTTTATGAGTTTAGTGGGTTTGATCTCTTTGTCATATTAACTGCTAAAATATTTGCCAATGACAGTTTTTTCCTTGGAGTACATAAGAAAAATTCTCAATTCAGACTCTATAAACTTCTTGGCTGCCAAAAATAAGACTCAATTCAAGCTGAAGAACCAGATAGGACCTTTCATTTTCAATCACAGGGATGCAGGTACACAGGCAACAAAACAATTGCTGGAATACAAATTTGAAGAAAGTTTTTTATGGAATTATGATCCTAATGGAATTCTCAGTAAAATGAGGGTAAAATGAAAATTAACCCCTTATATCCATGATAAAAGGAAAGAGATTAAACATTTTTCTAATCAAATAAATTGGCTGGAAAATACCTTGATAGAAACAGTTAAACAGGGTGATACTAGTCACACCTTGAAAACTGTAAATCAAGAGGATAGAACTACAAAAAGAGTCAGAGAAGAGGGCACCAACATAGCTGAAACAACATTGGAGACCAGATTCAAGCTCAGATATAACAAGAAACCCAAATTTAATCCAATGGAAAAGGAGAAGGAAACAATTGAGTTTTTAGAGGAAGAAAACCCAAAGAAGAACATAGATGCTGCTACAGTTATTATAAATGAGTAGGAAAATGATAATGTAGACACTCAAATGATTGAAAAGCAACAAAACATGAAGGCATCCTCATCACAGCAAGCACAGAATACAGACCTTGATATCAAAGAAGAATATAAACAGATCAAGGCCAAGAATGAAGAGATAAAGAATGAAATTTATTCACAGTATTTGAAGCAAACTCTAGGCAATCAAAACAGACTTCTCTCAACTTTTGACTATAAAAATAAGAAGTTGATAATGTCTATACTTCAACCTATAGTCAAAGCACCTCAAACAACAACAGATTATAAGAAAGTTGATTTAGAAATACCAGTAGAAAGAATTCATCCTTTAGATCAAATTGAGTTTCATAAACAGAGCTCTGAAAATGCTTTATTCTACTATGACTACAAAGGCAATGAGTGCCCATAAGCTTCAAAATACCATAACCAATTTAAGAGATTAGATTAGGACTGAAAAGGCCTCTTCTTATGCTAAGGACACTAGAATCAAGTCCTTAGAAGAACTGGTAATTGAAATAGGGTATGACCCTGAAAATGTAAAAGCTGTAGAAGAGATGATAAAGAAGAAAAATGCTGACATGGCAGCACTTAGAAAATAATTGAAGCTTCCTCCAATAGAACATCCACAGACTAAAGAGATTCTGCAAGAGGAAAAACAGTAAAGATGAGATGATGAGTCTCATACTTCAAATGACAGCACAGATTAAAGACATGGAGATATAAATGGACAAGCTTGTCCAAGAGAAAGAAACAGCTAAAACTCAGAGTGTCCCTCCTACAGTCATCCCCATGGTAACTACAATAGTTCCTTCAACCTTATCAGAATAATTGGCACCAAAAGTCCTATTGGCTACAGTTGTGCCAGTGACATCTTCCACTAATTCAGCTACAGAGTCATCTACATCATTGGTGCAGCAAACAGATCAAGCCAGTAAGCTCATCAAAGCTATGGAAGAGATGTCTATATAGATTAATGAGATCAATAGGTTGAAATAACAAATAAAAAACTTGGAAGATGCCAAGAAAGTAGCCCAAATCAATGCTAAAAATGAGGAGCAGAAATCCAAAAGGGCAAGTGAATAGTTGAAGAAAGTTGAAGCAGAGTTAACTTTGCAAGAATCAATGGCTTTCATAAAAAATCAGTTGTGGTCCAAGATCATTGAGTCAATCAATGATATTTGGCCTTCCATTCAGGTAATTTATGAACAAAAGGACTTTCTTAAAGTGGAAAAAGAAGAAATTGTGAAAACAAAAGAAGAACTAGGTGCCAAACCTGAAGAGGCCCTAGAAATAATCAAATTTCTCAACACCAAAAACAAACAAGAATTGGATGAGATAGGCATAAATTATAGAACTGAAATAATTCTTGAAGTGAGAAAGGTAATTAAAAAGAAAATTTTGATGAAACAGCTTGACGAAAAGTGCCAAAACATGGATTTGGCCATAACTAGATTTATGGTAAAGTTTGACACATTGAGGCAAAAAGGCTTTCCAAATATTCTTGTTTTAAATAACAAATTAATGAAGCAAGAGGATTACAACAAGAATATTAGAGATTTTTCCAAAGAATAGGTAAACAAGGCAAATTGGCAAGGAGTACCTACAGGAAAAGTGTTGCACAAAAGAATTAAAGATTTTTTTTATCTACAACATGAAATAAAACATCTCTTTGTAGTCAAACCAACATTTGTTAGGTACACAAAGGCTGATGAAAACTATAGAAAACTCACCAAGATCAAATTACCTGATGAATAATTTTGGCAGAAACTTACTGATTTGCTGTGAAAAATAGTTTTACAATGAAAGAGGAAGAAAGATAGATTGTTGTTTTTACACAATAAAAATAGAATTTTACAGCGGTAAGGCAGTTAAAACAGTGATTAAAGAGTATCATAGGTAAAGTGTATCAGTAAAAGAGTTGTTGGGAATCACGATTGCCGTTAGACCAAAACCCGTAGGTGTTAGTCAACGATCACATCGCCAGAGATAAGGATCCACGAAAGGCGGTTAGTCCATGTCACGAAACACACGGGGAGTGTTGGTTTATCCAATGTCCAACAATCTCCCCCCCAACGCGAGCCGGGTGTGTATCAAACTCATGACCTATGCTCCGATACCACTTGTTGGGAATCACGATTGTCGTTAGACCAAAACCCGCAAGTATTAGTCAACGATCACATCGCCAAAGATAAGGATCCATGAAAGGCGGTTAGTCCATGTCGCGAAACACACAGGGAGTGTTGGTTTATCCAATGTCCAACAAGAGTATCAGATGACAAGATAGAGTTTAAAAACAGATTAAAAGATCTTTTTCCAGCATTGAAGACAACACAACGGCCAGCTGCACCCAATACAAACAAAATTTCTATCTTATCTAGATAAATAGGACAGCTTGCTAGTTGTTAAGCAGTTGTCACTATATTTTTGTAAAAAATATTTTATTTTCCTTAAAAAAATCCTATGAGTATTATAGGATATTTTGTAAACATTTTTGTATAAATAATTCATCCTTTGAAGTATTATTGTGGAATAAATTGCTGAAGATTTCTATAGACAATACTTCTGTACCTGAAGGGCCTTTGTACCAAGTTTCAAGTCAGCAAGGTTGTATAAAATAAATAAAGCATCATGTTTCAAGATCCATGTGTTGGGCTAACTTAAGTGAAGTACTTTCTACTATTAAATTGTTCAATTTTCTTATGTTTTCCATTCATACATACATGTGCTCTAAATTTAAATGCGAAATCAGGAAGTGATATATCAGAATTTGTTAAAAGCACTTTGTTATTTACTGGTTTTAATTTTGATGTTTTCTACTGATTTCCAAAGTAGGGAACCCTTAATTTCTCCCTCTTTCGAATGACCTCTCTCCTCTTCACTCCTTATCTGGATTAAAGAATCCTTGATTGCTCTTTATCCTGATAAACCACTTCACCAATCAGCCTTAAAGATCTTAAGTGACTCAACTATCTTGCCCTGAAAATATTTGACTTTAGACCTTGATCCTGACTTATCTACTTGACATATTGACTCCATTTTCCCAATGGAAAAACAGATCTATCTCTATCCATCTCATTAAGTGATTTTTCCCACCAAACAAAACCTTAAAACCAAATTGTCCTTATAACTAGCCTAAAATCAAGCATTAAAACAAAGTTAAATCTTATACCTAGGAAGGCTAGATCCTGGAGTTTAAAAGTAGGTTTGTGGTTACCTCTAATCTTCTTAAAACTATAAACTAAAATCTCACAAATTTGGGAGGTATTAGAGTGTTAACAATGTATATATTGTTGGGTTATTTCACGCATATATATGTGATAGAGAAGTATTTTAAGATTCAAATTATATTAAAATTTTATTGTTAAAAAAAAAATTTGAAATTTTTTGAAATTATTTATTTTTTTAAAGATGTGAATTATTGAAGAAATTAATAGAGAATAGAGATGGAAGTAATTTTTTATAGATAATTATTATTTATAATATTATCACATTTAATATAAGGAAAATTTTTAATTCCTTAAAATTATTTTTGAGAAATGAATTTTGAGTATGTTGGTTAAGGTTGTTATTGATGTCAATATGGCAATATGACAATGTTTTTGATGCAAAATATTCTTGTGATACAGCTCCTAACCTTTGAGATGTTGCCCTAAGCCCTAGTGAAAACCCCAAGATGAGGTGATGAAAATTCCCTAGCTATACATCCCTATGATGACAATTCCCTAATCTAATTATGCATGATGATGAATCCCTTAACATGAAACCCTTTTACTTATTGATGAAAACCCTTTTCCTTATATGATGCATGAATAAATGTTTATTGGAAAATAGGATGCCTTGAGCCTTAAATATCTTGTTAAATGATGATTCCCTAAATATTCTCTTATCCTAAAAGCTTGAAGGTCTAAGTCCATGAAGAAGGAGCCCTAGACATAAAATCCTAATGGTTGTCATGAATAAAATAATTACAGTTTCACAAATACAATTTTCATGGTGATAAAATGACATAATTTAAGGAAGGACTTGGCATAAACTCATAAAGGAAGTATTCCTCTTTCCAATGAGCTATTACACATCCTCTAACTCTTCTTAGATTGGGAGAAAATGATTTTTTAAGATGAAAAAATATAATTTAAGGCTAGCCGGCCTAAGCCAACTTGTAGGCTCATTTCCCTTGGCCAATAGAGGTGTCCCTTCGTTCATGATAAAAAATCCAATAATAGAATTCTTGACCTTTGTTTCAACTCAACAATTTGGTGACTAATTCAAAGAAAAACACATAATTTGGATTTGAGGTGAGAAAATACAATTCAGGAGGTCGAGGAGGATTTTTAGACCACTATTTAGGCATTAAAAATTTGACTAAATATGTGTGTGTGTGTGTGTGTGTGTGTGTGTGTGTGGAGGTTGTCAAGGAAGACTTAAAGGACTATCCTTCAAAAACTCGGACCTATAGTAATATGTTAAGGCTCTTTTTAAGGCTTAAACTTGTGATATATTACCTCAGACCTATAAGAGGAGCTGAACCTTAACTTGTGACAAGGATATGTGACTTGGACTTGTTGGGAGAAGCATCCATACTTCAAATCTATTAATTGCTGCAATTATAGTCTCGGTATATTCTCTATGTTGGATACCTTCAAGTTCTCGGGTTGTCCCTTATAAACTGGATATCGGTGCTAAGATACAAGACAAAGATCAATATCGGTTTGCAGTATATTTTGAAGGAACATACATGTGGTGGAAAAGATGCAGCGGGAAAAGATCAGTTCTATGAAGGAATATATAAAATAACTTGAATTTGTGTGTGGACAACTCTTGAGGAGAAACAAAGTTTGTTTTCTTGAAGAAAATCTTGTTGTATTATTAAAAAAAATTAAAGTTGATTTAATTAAAAAGAAAAGACAACAAATCTGGAAGAATACTTTGAAGCAATATTTGAAGGCATATTTGAAGAGTATTCTTGGGAATCCCTTAAAGCATACTAGAAGCATAATTTGGAGGATAGATTTTCGACATCAAATCTAGAATCATTTGTCAAATACATATTACAACAATGTTGTAAATTAATTCTTGTGATGAAATCTTGAAGACAATTTGGGATATTTTGGGGCCCTTGTTGAAGCACAGTTTAGGCTTGAGTGTATTGGAGTGGTATAAAGTGTTTGAAGAGCAGTCTCTGTTGAGATTCAACAAGAAAATTTCAGCACCCACGCCTAGTTTCATTAAGAACCCAAACTAGGGTGGGGCCCAGAGTGTTATTTTTGGGTGCATGTCTATTTTGGTTATCCCTTAATTAAGATGGACATTAAAATGTAATCTATTCTCAGTGTCGAATTGAATCAGTTAACTAAAAGTGATAAATTCATATAGCTAGTGGATTTCGAGTTATGGGTAGTTTGTGAGGCATGCAGATTAATTCTAGTTGTAACATAGTTTGAAGTGCAGTGGTGCATTAGTTAATGCAAGTTGTAAACAGTTTAACTCAATTAAGTGAGTTAAAATTAGTTGTGATAGTTGTAACTGAAGATACACTAGTGAGATATCTAGTGAATTAAGTATTAATTAATTCATAATCAGTGATATCACATGCAACTGAGGATTTACTATTATTAGTTGCATGCATGTCAGATCCAGTTGATTTCTAGGTGAAAGGGAGTTTGACTATCAGTTGTAGGATTATTGGCTTGCACACATGCAACCAAACACCCATTGGAGTGCCCATGATACTTTTTTAGTCAAGTAAGGCAATAATTCCTATCTTTTAGGGATATATTCCTTCAGGGATTATGCAAGCAAGGCAGGTTGTGTGGAGGCTAAGAATTGGCTATGTGTTGGTTAGTTTTGCATGTGACAGTGTGAGACAATTTGCTGAGTACTAGAGGGATCTTGTGAGAAGAGTTTTGTATGTAATTTTTTCATGATCCATGCTTAATATAAAATGAAATATAGTGGGGTTTTTAGTTGTAAGTTGTCCCCGTGAAATTATCTGTGTTGTGTTTGATAGATCTTTATTCATGTTCATGTGATTAGCGATTGTGTTTTTAATTCCGCAAAATATTTGTAGAATCGATTCAGTATTTAAATTTAGTACATTGTTAGATTAGGTGAATCCAAGATATACATGCATGTTGTATAATTTCTACATGGTATCAGAGCACAGGAAATTGTAGAAGTGAAGGAGGAGCTTAGTTTGTGACTGTATAGAATTCAAACTTGCAGAAATACTTTCTTGGTGCTACAGCTGATTCAAGATCGAAATGGCTTTCAATGGATTGAGGTTAGAGTATGCACTTGAGGGCAGCTCGAACTATATTTCTTGGAAGGACAGGATGGAGGCAGTACTCGAAGACAATGGCTTAAAGGAATTCAATGACACTAATGTTCCTAAACCCATCGTGGCAGATGCTGCAAATCTTGATGCATGGTAAAAGAAAGTGGCAAAGGCGAGGAGGAATATATTGGAGGGAGTACGAGACCACATTGTCTCAAGCCTCCATGGGAAAGCCACACCATATGCAATGTGGAAGGATTTTACGGATCTATTCCAAAGCAGTAATGACCATAGGAAATTTTCACTCAAAGATAAACTCAGGAAGATCAAGATGGAAAAGGGCGACACCATTCCAAAATATATAATAAATTTTGTCTAATGTCGGGATGAACTAGGAGCATTGGAATAAAAATTTCTGATGATGTTTTGGTGATCTTGGCTCTCCTAAGACTTCCCAAGAGTTGGCACGGTTATCAAGGCTCTGTTAATGGAAGGGGAAAATTTATAGATTTGGAACGACTGTGGTCGCATGTTAAGTCCCTATATTAATAGTGTAGTTCCTTATCATGTTAGTGTAGCCCCCCTTATTGTTATTGTTGTACCCCTGTAACCCCCATATTTTTGTTATTGTGCCCTTACATTATTATTGTTATGTGGGCTAGGGTTACATTGTGGCCCCACTAGGATTACATTGTGGCCCCATGGACTCCTATATATAGAAAGGAGGTTTTGTCATTTGTATCATCCAATAATTGTTCATTCATGTAATGTATTGGAGGTTTCCCCCTCGAAGTGGCTTACTTATAAGGCATTGATATCTCTTTTCTTCTATTTTTGGAGCTGGTTTCACAACATTTGGTATCACAGCTTTGGATTCTATGGTTTTTCTCCTACAAATAGGTCATCATGGAATTTTCGCTATATCGTTTTGTCTATGAAGGTTCAAAAGCTGAAATTTTTAGAGTGCAAAGCCAAAATCCCGAGGAACAGCATCACAAAATTTCAGAGCTTGGTTCGCAATATTTTCGGAGATATGATCTGTGGAAGTTAGAGATTTTTGCAGGCTCCTAAATTTCACCTAAAAAGGTCATCGCAGAATTTTTGCTATAACTTGTTTTATACGAAGGTTCAGAAGCTGAAATTTTTAGGTAGCGAAGCAGAAATCCTGAGGAAGTTCTTCGCAAAAATTAAGAGCTTGGTTCAAAAAAATTTCGGAGATATGATCTATGGAAATTAGGTCTTTTCAGGCTCTCGAATTTCATCGCAAAGAGTTGATCGTGGGAAAATATTCATAATTCTCTCTCTGAGCATCAGATTGGAATTCTGTAAAACGTGAGTGGAATTACATGTACTATAGTTTCTCGTCTATAAATTTCAGATCCAAAGGAGTAAACAGTGACACGTGGCAAGTCGTACAATTTTGCTCTACTGAACCAATCCATAATTAGGTCATTACGGGAGATTGGATATAACTTTGACTTGAAGAATCCAAATCAGGTCAGACTTGTGGCATTCGAAAGAGGATTTAGAGGGCTACCTCAGGGAAAAACTTCAGATCTTGAAGATCCAAAATCATAGAGATAATTCAGTTTCAATATTGAGCTCCTCAAAAGCAAGAAAAAGGTGCGTATTTGGTTTTTTAAATTGCATAATGTTTGTTTGAAAAAGAAATTTGAAGTGATTCCAAGGGAATATTTTAGAATTTTTATCAGTATTGGGTTCTATAATGCCTCCAAAAAATAATTCCATACCCATTAAGCCCTCAAAAAGCTATACTATGACACATGAAGAGGAAGAATTACAGTATGAGATATCAAAATTACGGTACCAAGTGCAACAAGTTTCGATCTTACGAAGAGAAACCAAAGATGACATAGATGGTTTAAAAGCAGAAATGGAGGCTAAGTTGGATGGTTTGAAGGATCAAATAATAGCTAATATGGATGATAAATTAGTGGAAGATAACATCGAGCATCAACAACAAGTTCTCCAACTCTCAAAGAATAACCTAACTTTGGTGCAGAATCTAATGAAACAACAAGAAGATCAACATGACATCGAAAGAAGTTATGAAGCAGTCACAGAAACAAGAACTCGACAAGTACGATCAATTTCAGAGTATCTCAGCAAGTGGAAGAACTTTCCTGTAGAATATTCCACATGGGAGAATGAGAATTTTATACAGAAGCATCAAGAAATAATAAAGCGTTGAGGACAACACTTGTTTGAAGGAAAGGGGAATGTTAAGTCCCTATATTAATAGTGTAGTCCCTTATCATGTTAGTGTAGCCCCCCTTATTGTCATTTTTGTACCCCTATAACCCCCATATTGTTATTATTGTGCCCTTACATTATTATTGTTAGGTGGGCTAGGGTTACATTGTGGCCCCACTAGGATTACATTATGGCCCCATGGACTCCTATATATAGAAAGGAGGTTTTTTCATTTGTATCATCCAAGAATTGTTCATTCATGTAATGTATTGGAGGTTTCCCCCTCGAAGTGGCTTATTTCTAAGGCGTTGATATCTCTTTTCTTCTATTTTTGGAGTTGGTTTCAAAACGTCGCATTTGGTGCAGGAGGAGTTCAAGCGGAACACTAGAAGATATGGATATTCATCTAAGAATAAGGATGAAGAGGATTATGCTTTGGCTTCCAAGGTGAAGAAGGGGAAGGGGAATAAATTCCATTCTAAATCTGAGTCTAAGAAAGGCAAGAAGCGAGAAATGTCCAAGGTGAAGTGTTTTCATTGTCACAAGCATGGGAATTCTGCTACTAACTGTCCACAAAAGAAGAAGAACAAGAAGGTTGGAGGATCTACAGCTAGTGAGGGCCTTGCCTCAAAATTTGAGCTTGACTTCTCATTGATTGCATGCATGGTGTCTAGTGCATTGGGATTTGTGTGGTATTTTGATAGTGGCGCTTCCTTTCACATGACGGGAGACAAGGAACTTTTCAATGACTTGGAGAAGAAGGACCTCCAATGCATATTGAAATGGGTGATGACGGGCGGTACAGTGCTACCGGGATTGGTACCATTACCTTTCATAGGTATTCAGGTAAACCCTTTCAATTAAAATATGCAATGCATGTACCAGGTCTGAAGAAAAATTTGGTCTCAGTCACAATGTTGGAGGATAGAGGCTATGATGTTTTTAGTGGAAAAGCTTTCCTGCGACATAAAAAAATTGGACAAGCCAAGAGGATAGGGATTCAAGTTAAGAATCTCTACAGGTTGTAGGTATATGCCTGCGTAGCAATTATAGGCATGGAAGATCAAGTGGTGAGCCGGAATGAGCGTGAATTATGGCACAGGAGATTGGGCCATGTTCACCATGGAACATATTTCTACTGGTCTTCCCAGGGGTACACTTGTGCAGTCAAACACATGCAAGGGATGCACTATGGGAAAATATGTAAAGGCCACCTTTCATGAGAAGGAAAACGAAGCTTCGAGGATCCTTGAGAGAGTTCACACAGACGTGTGTGGTCCTTTCTCTATTGCTTCAACAGGAAAAAATAAGTACTATGTAATCTTTGTTGATGAATTTTCTCGTAAGTGTTGGATCTTCCTCATGTAGAAGAAAGATCAAACATTCTCTAAGTTTTATGAGTTTAAGGCATTGGTGGAGAAAGATTCAGGGAATAAAGTGAATGCTCTTAGGAGCGATAATGGTGGAGAATACATCTCTAACGAATTCAAGAACTTCTGCATCAAAGAAGGAATTCGAAGAGAACTCATAGCGCCTCATAACCCACAGCAAAATGGGGTCACAAAGAGGAAGAATAGAACTATTGTGGGTGCAACACGAGCGATGTTGCATGATCAAGGCCTATAGATGCATCTATGGGCGAAAGCATGCAACACGATGGTACATGTGCAAAACTTTTGTCCTCATAGAGTACTTGGCATGAGTACACCTCAAGAGGCTTTCACTGATAATAAACTTGATGTTTCACACTTTAAGATTTTTGGCTCATCTGTTTATTTGCATGTGACCAAGGACGCCAAGAAGAAGCTGGAACCAACAGCTGAAGTTGGGATTTTTGTGGGGTACATTAAAACACCCCATAATTATGGTGTGTATTTTCCAAACACAAAAATTACTGTTGTGCGACGGGATATAAAATTTGATGAGGAGAAAGCCATGCGGTTGTCCCTTGAGAGGGAGTTGGTCTTGCATGCAGAGGAGGAACTTCTGGTTCCCAAGGATGAGTCTCAATATGTGGATCATCCACATGAGGAGGTTCATGGAGTGGAGGAAAACACTCATGCAGATCCATCCATCATAAATGGCAGAAGGCGCACCATGGAAGTTGATAGATTGAGACTTGATGTTGTAGAGAATGTAGGAGCCCCTACTTCACAGTGCAGAAAGAGATAGTCTCCTAACCGATTTACTGGATACATGGCTCTTATGAGAAAATGTATTGTGGCTAAACCATCTTCCTTTTAGGAAGCAGTGCAAAAACCAACTTGGGTTGATGCAATGGTGGAGGATTATGACTCCATTGTCAAGAAAAATGCATGGGAGATAGTTCCAAGGCCGGTCGACAAATCAGTGGTTGGATCGAGATGGATCTACAAGGTAAATCAAGTTGTCGATGCGAGTGTGGAGAAATACAAGGCCATATTTGTGGCTCAGGGATTCTCATAGATCGAGGGGATAGATTATGATGAGACTTTTTCACTTGTTGCAAGGTACTCTTCCATTAGATCCACCCTTGCACTCTCAGCGCAAATGGTTTGGCGCATTCATCAGATGGATGTGAAAAATGTGTTTCTCAATGGGATCATTGAGGAAGAGGTGTACATAGATCATCCTGAAGGTTTCAGAATCTTCAACAGTGAGTTGCATGTGTGCAAACTTAAAAGAGCAATGTATGGGTTGAAGCAAGCACCCCATGCTCGGTACACTCGGATAGACAACTATTTCACCGGACTGGGATTTTCCAAAAGTGAAGCAGATGCAAACATGTACTAGATTGTGGTTGATGGTAAGCTATTGATTATTTTTCTATATGTTGATGATATAATTTTGACTAGTGATGAGCAGCTGATACACTTTTGAAAGGAGGATCTTGCAAGGGAGTTCAAAATGAAGGACATGGGACTCTTTCATTATTTCCTTGGATTGGAAATATTACAGCGGGATGGTGAAAATTTTGTGTCTCAAGGCAAGTATGCAAAGGAGATATTGGGTAAGTTTAACATGGAGAGCTGCAAACCCATGGATACTCCTCTTCTAGGAAATTGGAGGAAATAAGATGCTACTTCTGGAGAGGTAGTGGATGCTACTGTCTACAGGCAGTTAGTGGGTTTGTTAATGTATTTGGTGAACACGAGACTGGACATTTTCTATGCAGTTAACCAGCTAATTCAAGCTATGGTTAAGCCTACCAAGTTGTTTTGGAAGGCGGGGAAGCATGTCCTAAGATACCTGAGGGGCACATTAGAGTATGGTCTATGTACAAACAAATAGAGGGAGTGAAGCTGAAAGGCTTCACGAATGCAGATTTGGGGGGCATTCCATCAAACAGAAATAGAACATCAGGAGGTATATTTAGCATTGGATCAATCATAATTTCATGTTACAAAAGGAAGCAATGGTCTGTGGCACTCAGTTCCATGGAAGCGGAATACATGGGAGCAAGTCAAGCTGCATGTGAGGATATCTAGATGAGAAAGCTCTTGGTTGGTTTGTTTGGGTCTCAGATGGATCCCACAGTGATTCATTGTGATAATCAGATTTTCATTAAACTCTCGATTAATCCTGTGTTCCATGATAGGTCCAAGCATATAGATATCTGGTACCATCATCTCAAAGATTGTGTGCAGAGAAGGATAATGTTGCTTCAGTACATTCCCACAGAAGATCAGGATGCAGATATTCTAACGAAGGCGCTCACCAGGAGAAAATTCGAATACCATAGAGACTAGATCGAGGTGAAGGACAATCCCTTTCTTGTTGAGAGGGGGTGTTGAGATTCAAAAAGAAAATTTCAACACCCATGCCTAGTTCCATTAAGCACCTAGACTAGGGTGGGGCCCATAGTGCTATTTTTGGGTGCATGTCTATTTTTTTATCCCTTAATTAAGATGGAAATTAAAGTGTAATCTATTCTCAATGTTGACTTGAATCAGTTAACAAAAAGTGATAAATTAAATTATCTAAGTGGATTTCGAGTTAGAGGTAGTTGGTGAGGCATGCAGAGTAATTCTAGTTGTAACAGAGTTTGAAGTGTAGTGGTGCATTAGTTAATGCAATTTGTAAACAGTTTAACTCAGTTAAGTGAGTTAAACTCAGTTGTGCTAGTTGTAACTAAAGATACACTAGTGAAAGATCTAGTGAATTAAAAATTAATTAATTCACAATCAGTGATCTCACATGCAACTGAGGATTTACTATTATTAGTTGCATGCATGTCAGATCTAGTGGAGACCTAGTTGATTTCTAGGTGAAAGGGAAGTTGACTATCAATTGTAGGATTATTGGCTTGAAAACATGCAACCAAACACCCATTTGAGTGCCCATGATACTTGTGTGGTCAAGGAAGGCAAGAATTCCTATCTTTTAGGGATCTATTCCATCAGGGATTGCACAAGCAAGGTAGGCTGTCTGGAGGCTGAGAATTGGCTATGTGTTGGTCAATTTTGCATATGACAGTGTGAAACAATTAGCTGAGTACTAGAGGGCTCTTGTGATAAGAGTTTTGTATGTAATTGTTTCATGATCCATGCTTAATATACAATAGAAGATAGTGGGTTTTTTAGCTGTAAGCTTTCCCCGAGAAATTATTTATGTTGTGTGTGATTGATCTTTCTTCATGTTCATGTGATTAGCGATTGTGTTTTTAACTCCGCAAAATATTTGTAGAAGCGATTTAGTATTTGACTTTAGTACATTGTTAGATTGGGTGAATCCAATATATACATGCATGTTGTATAGTTTCTACAGTCTCTTGTTTGGAAATTCTTGTAGATATTTAACTAATTATACAAACTTCAAATTTGTTCTTTTTGTGTTGCAGAGCTTAAAATTGTTAAGGGTGGTGTGCATAACTATTAAATATTCCTTTGGAATAACTTAGTTGTGGGCATCTTGAACCTTGAGTATGCTTATGATGTGAATACTTTTGACCATAGAAATTGCAGGCATGTCCTCATTTTTGAAAGTACATCTTTTGTATCTTGTGAAGTAGCTTCATTATCATTTCTAAAGAAAATATTGAATATATTTGAAGACATTTTGGGATTTTTCTTGAGTATTGTTGATAACTCAGAGAATTCTTGTTGAGCAGCCTTGAAGCCACCTCGAAACAAATTTCGTGTTGGAAGCATTGTTTTAAAGACACCATTTTGAAGATTATTGATTTGACCTTCATTTGAAAGATACTTGAAGATATTTGGAAGACTTGTAGAAGCTGGTCTTGGAGATACTATTGGATACCATGATGCATTGAAGCCATCATGAGGTGACTTTGAAGATTTTTTTGGGTGCCATGAAGAGTTTTGGTGACAACTTCTTAAAATACAAAGTTGTTATTGATGAGCTAAGTGCCCTGGAGATCGTTTGAGGGAAGTGCTGAAGGTGAAGATATTGTCCGAGCTTGTTGCAGAACATATTGGGAGTCGTGAAGAATCATTAAACTTATCTTGACAAATTGAAGATGTGGGTTGGAGCCCTAGAGGATAGGAGTCCTCAAAAATACCAGGTTGGATCCTGTACCAGAGATAGGGTTGGAGCCCTAGAGGTCGAAGCCTCGTGAAGTCCAAGTCAGTGCTTGGAAAAGTACAGGTTGGAGCCTGATGGATTGGAGATTGGTGTATTCATCTAGGGTCGGAGCCCTACACATTATTGTATTAGATTTATCGTAAAGAAGAGGATTGAAGTCCTCATTATTCCTAATTAATAAAAGTATGTACTTTTATTGTTCATTATGTGTTCTAATTATAAGTAATATAATTGGTAAAAATAACAATTGAAAAGAAACAATGATTCAACCCCCTCTCAGTATTTCCAACAATTGGTATCAGAGCCAGTACCTTCCCTCAAAGCCTAACAGCTTGAAGTTGATCCTTAGAACACAAATGTAATTAGGAGAATTTTGAGGTCTAAAATGGGCCTCCTAAGGAAATTATAAAATAATAGTGGAAATAATAAAATAATATTAGATCACATCATCAAATTTTAGAGGGAAAAAAAGTACAAACTATTTTTTCAACTTGTATTTTCAACTTATCTCCCCATTGGTTTACTCAAATTTTGAGCGACAATATTCCTTGGATGCAGAATTTGATTCCTCATCCAAGGAGTACCCATGTTCCATACTTTTGATGGACCCTGATACATGAAAAATGAGAAATACATGAAAAACGTGATTGCAATCACGTGTTTTCAAGTATTTCTCATTTTTCAAGTAGCAAGGTCTATCGAAAGTATGCAACATGGGTACTCCTTGGATGAGGAATTAAATTTTGCATCCAAAGAGTACTCTCACTCAAACTTTGAGTAAAACCTTAGGGAGATAAGTTAAAAATATGAGTTGAAAAAAGTTGTTTTATTATTTTATTATTTTAATCTTTTTAATTTTTTACTCCAAAAATGGTGAATCATCCCCCATGGTTGACATCATCATCTTGAATTCTATTGGTTCTTATAAAGTTTACTTTGGTTGTACATTTTTCTTAGGAGGCCCATTTTAGACCTCAAAATTCCCCTAATTTGAAAGCCAAGGAAGAAATTCTCCAATCATTCTAAATACATCTCTTCCTCGACCATGAAAATTGAAGGCAATCAAATTGGGAAAGCTCCATTGTTTAATGGAAACTTTATATTTGGAAAGAAAGGATGAATATTTCTTAATGGCTCAAGGCTTTGAAGTTTTGGAATCAGTGATTACAAAAAGCACGATGGAAGAAGAATCCAAGGAATATAATGCAAAATAGATGAAGGCAATCTTGAGTGAGTTGCCAGATGCTATAAAGACCAAAGTGGAAAAATTTTCATCACTAAAAATTATGTGGGACAAACTTCGAGATCTTCACTCAAAAGGAGCATTGACCATGACATCTAGTCAAGAATATAATGGAAATAAAGAATGAAATCTAGAACCCATAAAGGAAGCTCAAAACAATAATGAAGACATCAAGACCAAGGAAGACCTATAAGATGAAGAAAACTTCACAGAAGATCTCATGGAAAAACTTGTAGTTGCCCTATGATCTGAATGGGAATATTAATTTTGTTGTGCTAAGATCTAATTCAAAATATAAATAAAGTGCTTGAGGATGATAAGGTTAATTTCAAGTTTAACATGAGTTTTTATGTGTTTTTATATGAGTTTCATGAGCAAATTAACATAAACAAACACTAAACAACAGCATCTAACAGACATTAACATCACCCATAAACAATCACACAACACATGATGAAGGAGTTCACCCCTCTTGGGCTACTTCTACTTGGTCCAACTTCCAATGGATTAGCCCTCTTCTATTATTCTAAAAAATGTGATTACATGTGTTTACAATGCTCAAACAATTCTAAAACTTGTTCCATCAGCTCCATAATGCCCAAAAATTCCTATGTAGCCTCTTTCTGCATCGAATTTGGCCAAAAATTGATCAAGTTATGACTTCCCCTAGTTTCTCCACTATTCGTTCCACATTTTCCCAAAAATCCAACATTGAACTCACAATTTCACCCTAAAAGCGTTATTGGAGCACCAATTCCGCCAAAAATAGGGAGAAATTGTCGGGCCATTACTTTTCCCTGTAATGCCTAAAAATCGGATTTTAAACCATATGAAATATGGTTGAATAATTTTTTTTATATAATAGTGCCGACGGTTAGGGCTAACCATTGCACTTAATGTTGATGTGGACACATGGTGTGGTGGTTACATCTGGCGGTTTAGCGAGCCAATGATCCAAGTTGTTTCAATTACGGTCTCCTTGGAACGTCAAATGCGCGATTGATCTTATATGTAATGGTTATGGTTATGGGGGGGATGCGGGGTTAGCCTCCTACCCATGGTCCTCGCCCCTGACATGTTGACCAAGGCTGGGGCTAGACCTCGGCCCCCTCCCCAAAATGTGCCAACATTGTATATACAAAACTATATGGAATACATTATATGTTAAGACTCATGTGTGTGGTGTGACGATATGGCTTGGTGTTTGGTGTTCGTTGGTCACGGGTTTGACCCCTGCTTGCTCTATTCAGACTTGACCCAAAAAAATTTGGCCTCTTGTTCTACCACGTGGTGGCCTCTAGTTGGGCCACATGGCAGCATGTGGTTGGCCACATGCCCAGCCAATAAAAACTTGTCATTTCGAACCAATCACAAAGTGCCACTTGGCACAATCTCATTCGACCATGAAGACCATTGACCATTCAAACTTGTACAATCACCCTGCAACTTTGCATGCCCAAACAGTAGTACGGACTGCTGAATGGGTTGTCCCTACAATTTTTTTACAAAAAATTGCCTATTTGACAAAGTGGACAGAACGTGTTTCTAAGAGAATACGGTGTCGGTTTTCTGTGAAACAAATTGCGCCAGATTCAAAATGACGAGATCTACGTGGTTGTTTAGGTTCCACACCATTCTAAATTTTTTTATTTTTTAGCATAATTTTGAGCACCTGGACACTCCTCTCCCCTTGAAGCTTTTGGACCCCAAAATATCACTTTCAGTTGTTCAGCAAATGAGTGTACATTTCCCTCACCTTTCCAATCTCGTTCCATTTTTCCTTAGAAGGATTTGTGCCTTTGAGCCCCACACAAAGGTAGTATACACTCCCTCTTTTTGATGTCCTTGTTCTTCTATCAAGAATGGTGTCTTGTCAAAGCTCATCAAGATATTCGAGAGAAAAGTCTTTAATAGAAGGAATCAAAACCTTTTCTCCTTGATATTGAATCAATGGAGGCTCATACAACCTCAAGTTCTCAACATTAACAACAAAGTAAATTTGCATGTAAGAAGGAAAATCTAACTTGAAGGCATTTTCACCAATCTTTTCCAAAATTATGAAAGCACCATAACAGATTGGTTTTAATTTTTTACCTTCCCATTGAAGCCTCTCTTTTCTAATGTGAAGCCAAACTTCGTCACCAACTTGGAACTTGTGATCTTCATGATGCTTGTTGTGCCTTGCTTTGTACTTTCCTTGGCTCTTTTCAAGTTGATCTTGAACTGTTTGATGTATCAATTGGATTTTTTCTACAAACTTCTTGGATTTTTCTATGTTGCTATGGCCATCAATAGCAACTTCCTTCCCAAAAATAAAATCCAATGGCAATCTAGGCAAGTATCCAAGGCATGCCTCAAAAGGCGATGTTTGTGTAGATGAGTGTTTTGCATGATTGTAAGCATGATGAATATAGTGCAAATTTTCATCCCACAACATAGGATGCTTGCTGCAGTATCCTTGAAGAAGATGCATGATTTTTTGATTGACCACCTCGGTTTGACCATCTGTTTGCGGATGAAAGGTTGTACTCTTCTTCAACTTGGTGTCCATCATTAGAGAAATTTTGAGGTCTAAAATGGTCAAGGAAGAGATGTATTTAGAAGGATTTGAGAATTTATTCCTTGGCTTTCAAATTAGGGGAATTTTGAGGTCTAAAATGGGCCTCCTAAGAAAAATGTACAACCAAAATAAACTTTATAAGAACCGATAGGATTCAAGATGATGATGTCAAGCATGGGGGATGATTCACCATTTTTGGGGTAAGAAAGTAAAAAGATTAAAAAATAATAAAATAATAAAACTATTTTTTCAAATTGTATTTTCAACTTATCTCCCTAAGATTTTACTCAAATTTCGAGCGGGAGTACTCATTGGATGTAAAATTTAATTCTTGATCCAAGGAGTACCCATGTTGCATACTTTTGATGGACCCTGCTACACGAAAAATGAGAAATAGATGAAAATCATGTATTTCTCATTTTTCATATAGCGGGGTCCATAAAAAGTATGCAACGTGGGTTTTACTTGGATGAGGAATCAAATTTTTCATCCAACGAGTGTTCCTGCTCAAAATTTGAGTAAACCCATAGGGAGATAAGTTGAAAGTATGAGTCGAAAAAGTATTTTTTTTCTTTTTTTCCTCTAAAATTTGATGATGTAATCTAATTTTCTTTTATTATTTCCACTATTTTTTTATAATTTCCTTAAAAGGCCCATTTTAGACCCCAAAATTCTCCTAATGCAAGTCCCACAAACTTGACCAAAAATTCCCAACAAATCAAGAATCTTGATCATTATTGGGCAAACCAAAATGAACCTAAACATGTTGAAAGAATAAGTGAGTTGTTTATTCAGTTGTGATTTTCCTTTTACATGGAATTAATATACACATATTTTTGAACCTATCCACAACTACATACAAATAATCATGACCTCTCTTTAAAAAAGAAAAGGGTTTCAAAGGAAAGGGAAAGAAAAATGCATCCATTTACCAATTCCTCTTTTTAATGAGCTCATTCGACCATGAATACCATTGACCAGTCAAACTTGTATAGTCACCCTGGCACTGTGCATGCCTAGTCAGCAATACGGACTACTGACTGGGTTGTCCCTGCAAATTTTTTTCCAAAAATTTACATGTTTGACAAAGTGGACAGAATGTGTTTCTGGGAGCATAGGATGTCGGTTTTCCACGAAACGAGTTGCGCTAGATTCAGATTGAGGAGATCTACACGGTAATTTAGGTTCCACACCATTCCAAAAACTTTTATTTTTAAGCATAATTTTTAGCACCTAATCACCTTAGAAGAGATAAGAAAACTGAAAAAGGATAATGAGGAACTCAAAAAGAAATCACAAGATGGTGACCATGACCTTGAAAAGACAAGGAAGTAAGTTGACCTAATTAAGCTTCAAGTATAGGAAAAATATGAGGAACTCACCAAGCTTAAGGAGGAATTTCATCAAAATAAGAAAAAGCATCATGAAGAATTCATATCCATGGAAAATCAATTGGATAAAGCAAAGAAAAGGGAAGAAACTTTGTCAAGCCATCTTGAAAAAATTCACAAGGACTTGAACAAACTTGAAGCAAAAATTGGTTAATACAAGGAAGATGCATCCTCTCTTAAATCTCAAGAAGAAAGAAGCAAAGGAGCTGCAAAGGTGACAGAAGATTTGGCACTCTTGGAAGAACAAGTCAATGAAACAAAAAAGGGAAGAAATGTTATGACATGCCAACTTGAAGATAGAGAAGAAGATATCTTCAAAGTAAAATCAGATATCACCTCTCTTAAGCCCAAAACATGTGAAGCTTCAAGGATGAAGGAATAAATGGAGATCCATCTAGAAAATAAGGATGAATAATGAAAAATGATGAAAGAAGAAACTAACCTCCTAAGAAAATAAATTGATAATTTGAACAAGAGTCTAAATAGCTCTAAAACCATATATGACATCCTAAGTCATCAAAGATACCCCCTTGATAAATCAGGTTTTGGCTATGCAGGTGAACCCTCAAGCTAGAATGATGAAAACCTTAATGCTTCAAACAACAATGATGTGGAGAAGCCTAGAAGAAATTTTTATGCCCCCAGTTCCAACAAAGACAAGGAGAAGAGTCAAGATGACATTAGAAGAAACCCTACTCCAAGAATATATGCAAATGGTGTCAAGAATGAAAGAGGCAATAAATTTGACCAAAGGCCTCTACAGAAGGTATCAAGGATGCAAGAGATAATCGATGTCATCAAAGAATCCCAAGGAAAAGGGACTTCAAAATTACATCAAGACAATCTCTATCTCCCAGGTACCAAAATATTTTTTTTCGATATTGTTATTCTTGTACAAAATTTGAGCACATGGAAAACGATTGTAGGGCATACCACAAGGACAAATATAATGGTACACATTAACTCCCTAGAAGAAACTTTGCAAGAAGAAGTCATGATTCCTCATTCATGAACAATATAGAGTGCTTAAATTTCCATAAAATTTGACATATGGCTCGTGATTGTAAGTTGACTTGGGTCCCTAAACAAGCTAACACCATAACTACCAATCTAGAAAAGAAAGTTACACAAGTATGGAGAAGGAAGAAAATTGGATCCAAAAGTCTCTTGAACAATGAAGACAACAACACATGTTATTAATTTGATGAATATATCTTTGGCAGATATGATATTCCAAGATTTTTATGATGATACTTTGCCAAAAATGAGACCATGCATAAATTTAGGGAGAGCTTGTGATTCGTGACTATTCTTGTATAAGCTATCCATGAAGAACCCTATAAAATCCTTGATGAGTCACACATGGACAATCATTTTTTGATAAATCATTTCTCAGGAGCAACTCCATTGAAGAAGACAATCCTTTACTCATCCGATGGACCATTGTTGAAGATGTCTTCCACTTGATCACAAAAAAAAGCAATCTTTCTTGTCTAAAGAAAAAAAAAAGAGTTAGAGGAGTTTATGCAGGCAGGGGGAGTCGATGGATCATCTACCTCATTTATTTCCATGAAGGTTTGAAAAGGCTTAGGGGGAGAAAGTTCATTGAAGCTAGAACACCATGACAGTGGGAGCAGCATATCTATGAAGAACTATCATTGATGAAGAAAATATGATGAAGAGAAGCAGCTTGTTAGGGGGAGTACTTGGGCACCCTATTTTCCATTGAAGTCAAAGGGGGAGAAATTGTTGAAAGGGAAAGAACATTGCCATCAATGACAAAGGGGGAGACTATTGGTCAAGGTTTTCATTGATGTCAATATGGCATTGTTTGTGATGGAAAATATTCTTGTGATACATGGCCTAACCCTTAAGATGTTTCCCTAAGCCCTCATGCAAACCCTAGGATGAGGTGATGCAAATTCCCTAGCTATATATCCCTATGATAACAATTCCCTAATCTAATGATGCATGATGATGAATCCCTTACCATGAAACCCTTCTACTTATTGATGAAAACCCTTGTCCTTATATGATGCATGAATAAATGTTGATTGGAAAATAGAATTCCCTAAGCCCTAAATATCTTGTTAAATTATGATTCCCTAAATATTCCCTTGTCCTAAAAGCTTGAAGGCCTAAGTCCATGAAGAAGTAGCCCAAGACATAAAATCCTAATGGCTTCCATGAATAAAATAATGATAGTTTCAAAAATATAATTTTCTTGGTGATAAAATGTCCTCATTTAATGAAGTACTTGGCATAATCTCATAGAGGACATCTTCCCCTTTCGAACAATCTATTACACGCCCTAAGCCTAGTCGACCTAAGCCGACTTGTAGGGTGATGTCCCTTGGCTAATAGATGTGTCCCTTCATTCATGGTGAAAATCACTATAAATACAAGTCTAAACCTTCATTTCAACTCATCAATTCGGTGACTAATTCATAGAAAAACACAAAATTCAGATCTGAAGTGAGAAAAGACAATTCAGGAGGTCGAGGAGGATTTTTAGACTACTATAGATATGTGGAGGATGTTGAGGAAGACTCAAAGGACTATCCTTCAAGAACTCGAACCTACAGTAATCTGTTAAGGCTCTTTTTAAGGCTTAAACTTGTGATATATTACCTCAGACCTGTAAGAGGAGCCGAACCTTAACTTGTGACAAGGATCTGTGACTCAGATTTGTTGGCAAACACATCCATACTTCGGATCTATTAATTGCTACAATTACAGTCTCGATATATTCTCTGTGTTGGATACCTTCAGGATCTCATATTGTCCATTATAAACTGGAGCTCGATGCTAAGATACTAGAAAGAGATCAATCTCAGTTTGCGGTATAGTTTTAAGGCAAAAACATGTGGTGGAAAAGCTACAGTGGGAAAAGATCAGTTCAGTGAAGGAATAAATAAAATAATTTGAACCTGTGTGTGGATAACTCTTGAGGAGAAACAAAGTTTGTTTTCTTGAAGAAAATCTTGTCATCTTATTAAAAAAACTTATATTTAATTTAATTAAAAAGACAAGACAACAAATCTGGAAGAATGCTTTGAAGCAGTCTTTGAAGGCATATTTGAAGAGAATTATGGGGAATCCCTTGAAGAAAACTAGAAGCATCATCTGGAGGATAGAGTTTCAAAATCAAATCTAAAAGAATTTTTCAACTACATCTTACAACAATGTTCTAAAGGCATTCTTATGATGAAACCTTGAAGTGAATTTGGGATATATTGGGGCTCTTGTTGAAGCACATCAGGCTTGAGTGTTTTTGAGTAGTCTAAAGTGTTTGAGGAGCAGTCTCTTGTTTGGAAATTCTTGTAGACCTTTGACTAATTATATAGACTTCAAATTTGTTCTTCTTGTATTACAGAGCTCGAAATTGTTAAGGGTGGTGTGCAGACCTATTAAATATCCCTTTGAATTAACTTAGTTGTGGGCATCTTGATCCTTGAGCAGACTTATGATCTGAATACTTTTGACCATAGAAATTGCAGGCATATCCCCAGTTTTGAAAGTGTAGCTTTCGTATCTTGTGAAGTAGCTTCCTTGTCATTTCTAAAGCAAGTATTGAAGATACTTTGAAGAAGTTTTGGGAATTTTCTTGATCATTGTTGAGAACTCTTGGAGAAATATTTTTGAGCAGTCTTGAAGCCACCTCGAAACAAATTTGTGTTGGAAGCATTGTTTTAAAGACGCCCTTTTGAAGATCAATTTTAGAGAGTATTGATTTTACCTTCATTTGAAGGATACTTGAAGATAATTGGAAGACTTGTAGAAGCTAGTCTTGGAGATACTATTGGAGATTATGATGCATTGAAGCCATCATGAGGTGACCCTGAAGATTTTTTTTGGGTGCCATGAAGAGTTATGGTGACAGCTTCTAAAGATACTAAAGTTTTCATTGATGAGCTAAGTGCCTTGGAGATCGTTTTGAGGGCACCGTTGAAGGTGAAAATATTGTCAGGGCTTGTTGCAGAGCATATTGGGAGCAGTGAAGAATCATTAAACTTATCTTGATGAATTGAAGATGTGGGTTAGAACCCTATAGGATATGAGTCCTCAAAAATACCAGGTTGGAGCCTGTACCAGAGATAGGGTTGGAGCCTCAAAGTGACAAGGTTGGTGCCTTGGGAAGATTGGGTTGGAGCCCTAGAGGTCGGTGCTTGGAAAAGTACAGGTTGGAGCCCGGTGGATTGGAGATTAGTGTCTTCATCTAGGTTCGGAGCCTTACACATTACTGTATTGGATTTATTGTAAAGAAGAGGATTGAAGTCCTCATTGTTCCTAATTAATAAAAGTCGTTATTCTTATTTTTCATTCTATGTTCTAATTATAAGTGATCTAACTGGTAAAAATAACAATTGAAAAGAAATATTGATTCACCCCCCTTTCAATATTTCCAACATACTAGGGTCCAACTTTGAGTAGGGTCCATTTTTTATTCTGGTCCAGTATCCCATGTGAGAGATCAGAATAACTTATGATAGTTTGAGATATAATCTCCGGTTTTTGCAATTAATATATTCGCTTAACAATAAATAATAAAGGTATCTTGAAAAAATTAAAAGGATATGTGTTAATTACCTTTGGAAAAATAGCAAAGGGAGATCAATGGGATTTCTAGGACTTACTTATAAGGCATAAAAAAATGGTGACTAGGGAATCAAGGGCCTGGATTTATTTGTCAAGTCATTAGTAGGTAAATCTCTCTGGCCACATATTTTCTTAAAGGATAGCCCTTAATGTATTATAATTCTCCACAAATATATAAGACCTAGAAGCTTAGTGGATTGGATTAGAAATCTACGAAAGTCAACATTTCAAGCGACAAACCATTAGAAAGCCTTAATTGTAGTGTTTCCTCTTTTGGGAAATCATTTGGCTTGACAAGTTAAGGATGTCTCTCAAGTCCATATTTATTCAAATGGAATATTAGGATGTAATCAAAACATCTTCTTTGACTAAGAGATTATTCATCATTTCCAGTTGAGAGGGAATTATACATTGAACAAAACTAGAAAAACTGAAGACTTGTGTTGTCTCATGTTGCCTTTTAGCACAAGATATTGGGTTTGAAGGTGTGTGGGAAAATAAATGAGAAATATTTCTAAACGAGTTTAGGAAAGTTCATATAAGACTAAAATAGGGCCTAGATGAACTAGACTAGGCATGGAAAGGTACATTTATGAGTATAATGTGCTCGAGGATATGGATCAAAACAAGATTCTAGGGTTTTATCCATAGATTAGTGGTAGAAGAAAAGGTGGAAAATTAAAACCCCACCAAAGAGTGTTTTTTTTTAGAATAGGTTGTCAGCTTAGGATAAGCTCCAAAATAAATAAATAAAAAGATTTGATAGGTCTTGGATAGTGCCCATTAAGCAAAGACAACATGGAATCTAATGCTTGTATACATTGTTAAGGTGATGTTACATGGAATCTAATGTTGAATCTTGAAAAAATTTACCAAACCTATGAGGTAAAGGTGATGTTACAGGAAACTCTGAGGTATAAACAATTGAACTACTCTTGGATACAATATAATGACAAACTTTTTGTTAATGACTATGTAAGAATAAGATATGCTTAATATATTTTATAAAATCTCTATGAGAAATAATATAATTTTTTGAAAATAATGTTTTTCTAGTAAAAAAAAGACAAAATCAAAACTCCAAAATAGTAAAAAAAAATAGTATTGTGAGGAGGTCATTAACTCTAATCTACAAAATGAAACTAATATTTTTTTGATAATTAATTTAAAAACAAAAAAACAAACAAACATTACAAAACAAAAACTATCATGACTAGAAGGGATGCTGCTATTGCTTAGGTTGCTGGTAGTCTCTTGATTTTCCAACATACCCAACAAAGATATGGAGGAATTACACCCCATAATACTGAGTATGGGATAAATGTATGTTGGAAATATGTCATTGATGTCAAAACTAGGGGAACACTATAAAAGATGATGTCATAGCCATTGGGAGACTACAAAGAATGATGTGAAAACTAGAGAGAAAAGAAAAAGTTTCCAAGACAGGTTACAAAATCGAGATTGTTAGAAATATTGTTTATGATGCCTAATTTAAATACCCTAACTTTGAAGGCCTTTTTATTCCATAAACGTAGCTCAAATGAAAACATGAAATAAATAAACATGCATGTATTCATTATATAATTCCAAGTTTTTTTTTTCAATTCTAGATTTTTTTTACATTCAAAATTTAATGTAAATTTAATTTCTAATATACCAAATATATCCTATTCTTTCATAAGCTATATACGAGTTAATTTTGTTTTACCACCTCTATTGTTTTTAAGTAATAAAATTACATAGGTAAAAGATTCTATACACATACACATGCTTCACACCACATTTTTATACCCAATATTGGACATCTCATAAAGGGATAAGCCAAAGAGGGGGCGAGTAGAGCATGATAACATTTCTGAAATTTATGCCTCCAAAAACCATTCATTCTTTAATTTATTAAAGCTATTTTGCTCTCAATAAATCGTGATTTAAAAATAAATTAAGAAGCATTGTGACAACAATCAGGTAAGTAGGTTGCCCTTGGGCGCGCTTTGTATTGCAATGGCCATTTAACACATCCTGAAGCAGAGGTTTTGGAGCTTGATGCCCCCACACATGAATGGCGAGATGTTGTCTGCAACAATCAGAAAAAGGTGAAAAAATATACCCCTTCATTGTTCATTCGATTTTTCTACATGAAAGCTCAATCTTAGTTTCCCTTGCTGCCACTGGTAATGACCATTCATCAGAAAAAATAATGAATGATATGTCGCTGCAAATCAGACTGTCAACCATATTCCTGAAATACAGATTCGCGATGGCGGCAGCTCCTGATGGTGATCCTCATATCAATATTGCTGTTATCGCCAGGATAACTCATGTCGCAGCACGGCCTTCTTGGAGCCTGCAAAAAGGGACCTAAAAATCTGAGGAAAATGGAAAAGATGGAATTATTTTATTTAAATTAATGAGTTACATTTCGTGGTTCTAAATTAGTCGATCCAATAAATTGAATTTGAATTTTTATCAAAAGAAACTTAAATTCAAGAACATATAAAGAAACTTAAATTCAAGAACATATAAACTTATATTCAAGAACATATAAATCACAAAAGCCTGAATTCAACAAAAAGAAAAGAAAGAATCATGTTAGTTACCAGGGTCAAATCATGCTTCTGTACTTCAGAGAAAACTGCGATTCTGTCTACATTGTTACCATTTTTACTCAGATTGCACTGGTTGCTGTCGATACCATCATCTGTCTGGTAGTGGCTAACAATACCCCCAAGTGTATCATTATCATTAAGAAAATTAACTGACTTCATGAACAAAACCCTCGGTCTGTCACAGCGGTTCTTGGGGACCGGCCGAGTATTGAACATGAAAGGGTACTTTCCATACATCCAGGGCCAGAAGGTCAACATGGGGTATTCCAGAATGCGAGGTGTCTCGATTCTGTTATAAATCTGGATTGCATAGCCCCAGGAAACAGAAACCGTCCAATTCCGTCTTTGGTCATAGCAAATGCTCTGCTGGAGGACGCGCCCGGGGTCGATCCTCGCTGCCTTCAATAGATGCTTCAGCCCTGACGTTCTGGTCATTCGGGGGAATATGGGCTCCATTGCATCCAGGTGATGGACAGAAATTAAAGGTACTAAAGGGTGAGATGACAGGAGACCGAATAAGCTGCCATGAAGATCAATCTGCAAATAAATTGATTAAAAACCTTTGCACACTTTGGTATTCTATGTAGATCTCAAATGCATAATAACTCCATTGAATATTCCACGCACATGTATCAAATTTGAACATGTCAAACTACTAATCAAATTTGAAATTCTGAAATATATCTGAAATTAAAGTTGGAAATTGATTTATCTGAATCTAATTCGAGGAAGAAGATACCAGATTCAATTTGAAGAGTATTAAATTTAACTATTTTAATCAATTTGATGGGTATAAAAATAAACTAAACATTTTCATTCTTCGGTGCAAAAAGACACAAGAACTGGGGTTAAAATAGCCTTCATACTTTATAAAACTATATTTAAAAGTTTATAAATTGCCTATTGATGTTTATAATTGCCTCTTCATTATAGTTTTATTTGTTAAAATTATGAAATGTCCATGAAGCAGGTTAATATAAATATTGACTAGATGAAGGATCAATGAAGGATGTTTAAGATAAATGAAGGAAAATGTTAAAAAAAAAATTAATTTAAAGATTTAGATAATGGTGTTTTAAGTATTTTAAATTTTAAGGTTTTAGTTAAAATTCAGTAAAACAATTTGGTTAGATTGTATATTTTTGTTATTTAAGATTTTTTCAATGTAAAATTGGGTTTAACTTTCTGAAATGCTTTAAAGTTCACAAATCAAATTTGTGATTCCAATAAAGTCCTGTCTAATTTCAAATTTGAATGAAAAAAATGATAATCTCCAAAACTTGGAAAAATTAGACTAGGGCTTAGCTAAGAATTAGCTAATAAGTTAATAAAGATAACTTAATAGGTTAGAAAAAAAAGTAAGACCTATGAATTCTAAAGACACTGTTAATCTAATAATTAAAAGAAATTAAAATAAAATGGAGATTGTAATTTTCATTTGTAGGTTTTAAATTTCAACCCCAAAAATATTAAAAAAACATCTCAGAAGGGGATTCTTATTGGAATGAGTCTGGAAATCATGGGAAATATATCCTAAAAAGTGATGCTCCTAGGAGCAATAGAACTTCCAAGTCATCAAGCTTTTTGCAGACAAAGGTCCAAACCAGTTTCAATATGGAAAAGGATTCCTTATTATAAATAATTTTAATTCTTTTATTTCTAAAATAACTATGGATAGAGATAAGGTTGAGTAAATAAGATTAAAAAATATATATATAAATATACATACCTTTTACGGCATGAGAGGTTGTAGGAGAAAAAATCTTGGCAACAATTAGAAAGTTGTGTATAAAATATTTCGGTGAAAATCACATTCAAGCAGAATTTCAGGACAAGATCTTGAATGTGATTTTCACCCAAATATTTTATACACAATTTTATGGATCACAAAAGCCAAATTCCTAATTAGAAAGTTGTTAGGATAGGAAAAAGTTTAGAAATCTTAGAAACTATTGGAGTGCAGGATTTAGAAAAACTTTGGACACTAAAGATTCATGAATATAGGAAAATTTATTTTGTTTGTATATGTTACATAAAACATTGTAAGCCCAATGAGAATGAGAAAAATACTCGCTAAATGAATGGGAAATCAGACCATAGAGAGAATGAATGTTTAATGAATGAGAGTTCATGCATAATTGTGAATCTAAAAATTCTATGTGAAATGTATTTGATTATTTAATTTCAAATAAAACATGGAAACATGTTTTGTGATTGACATATCAATCCAATCCAATAAACTTTGTATCATTGAATTAACACAAAATTGTGGATTATTAGTTTTGTGACTGCTAAAAAATATATCATTGTTTTTTATTCTTAAGATAATTTTTCTCAAATCTATTTATAAAGAGAATATTCCTATTCCTAATCTTAAAATATCACTGTGAAAATACATTAAATATATAAATTATTATCAAATCTGTAAACAAAAAAGCAAGAAAATAATATGTTTTCAATCAAATTATTATATTATAGATAAATCTCTAAATAACTTAAATAAAATTTTCGTTTTCTTATCTTCTAAATATAAAATATCAAAAATAATTAAAAATTCTTAAATAAAAAATCTAAAATAAAGAAAATATTATAATTTTAATAAATTTATAAATACATATAAACTTCTAATATCATAATAACAAAGATAAAATGAATATTGCTCTTCTCTATTTTTGTAACAGATACATAATCTTATAAGATAAAAAATCTGGAAAATCTATGAACTTCAAATAAAATTTTCTATAAAAGTCCAAACAAAACTATGTTACAAGATCTTATAATTTGAAAATTTGAAAAATCTGTGGACTTCAAATAAAACTTTATATAAACTTCCTAACAAATCTACAGTGAAAAAAAAATCTAAAATGTAAAAGAGAATTTGATGTGTTTATTCATAAAGAATATTGACAAATCTACAGTGAAAAAAAATCTAAAACGTAAAAGAGAATTTGATGTGTTTATTAGAATATTGACAAATCTACAGTGAAAAAAAATCTAAAACGTAAAAGAGAATTTGATGCTTTTATTCATAAAGAATATTGACAGGTTGTCTGAAACTGATTTTTATGATTAATCACATAGTGATTAATTAGAAAATCAGTTTCAGGATCATAAAAGTTTGAGATTAAATAGACGGCCACTAAAAACAATTTGCAAAGAAAAAGTCTGGAATAATCTCTGATATTGACAATGATGCTGTCAAAATTTGACCTCTATTTACAGATCTGAGAATTCGGACTTACCTGGTGAAAACCTGGCTCTTTTGTCAATGGCACTCCTATCTCAGCCAAGCACGCCTGCACACGGTGATCGCTCCCGTATAAACTCGAATACCGATCAATGCAGCCGTCCAAGATCTCGGCGAGCACTTTAGCCAGCGGATAACTTATGGCAAATCCACCCCCACCGTATGCCATATTATACGAATGCGCCATGTTCTGCTCGCTACATTCAGAAATGGAACCAATGTAGTAAAACTGATTGTGATCATATTTATTGAGAACCTGCACCAGATTCTCAGTAACAAAAACAGTATCGTCGTCACCCATAACGAACCATTTCACATTCGGGAGCCCCAACTTGAAAGTCTCCAGCACGATCCGGGCGAGCCGAAGTGCGGAGCGGGGAGCGTTGGGATGCGTGAACTTAAACCGCGAAGTGTCCTCCGATACCTTGATGGGCGGATCGCTGGTAAAATTCGCCGGCCGGTCGAGCCAAACGAATCCTCTGGTTATTCCGGGCTTCCACCAGACATCAACGTATTGTTTTCTTTTCTGCCAATGGTCCGCCGACGAGGCGATGCCGAAGACAATATTCTCGAGCCCGGTGGTTCCAACGGCAGGCATTAAAAGTTTACCAGTCTGGGCTAAATGAGTCCTTCTGCTGCCCCCCATAACCAGAGACGCCCAGCAGTTGGAAGCCATCCAGCAGGGGTGCGTGGTAATGGTGAGAAACAGAACATAGAAAGCCCAGCCGAACATTACAAGGGCGGCGCCGCCCTTCAGACTCAGCCAACACCATCCCTCCACGTTTGGGCAGAAATTACGCTTAAGCTGATGCTGCCTGGGACTGCTCATGGCATCAACTCCATCCAAAAGCTTTTAAGCTCTCTGGCGTATTAGAGAAATTCCGAGTTAGAGATCAATCCTCGGCCTTCTCTGCACCCAGTCCCTCTAATTAGACGGAACTCTCCTGATCGGTAGGATCTGATTTATATCTTGGCCCAACGCCAACACCACCTCGCAACAAACCATGATACGGAAATATTACATAATATTACATTTCCGGATTTTTTGTGGGAGCTTGACCCGCTTTAAATGAAAAGCCATTGCCAACCCCATAAGCCCGGGTTCCATGGGACCATCGTGTTATTTCTTGTGTGGGCGTGGGTCCCACCGATTCAAATCACCACGCCATTCATTACCAAAAGTTGCACTTTATCTTTATACATTATTCCCATACAACCTTGGCGGGTTATAAAGTATTATGTTTCCCTTCAAATTGATAAACCAGTTCTACAAAATTCTAATGATGTGATTTTTAATTTTCTTATTTTTAGTGTTATATTGTTGGTCCATAGAGTATTTAAGCTCCCTCAAAGGCCGAAATTCTATATTCATTATTCCAATTGGGGTTAAGAGTTGCAGTCTCACATTCTCCAGAGGAATCACGGTCCTATGTTTATGGTTCTAATTGGGGCCAAGGGGCTAAGAGTTTAAGTTTCACATTGTCCGTTCATAGGGTGCGTAGACTTTTTCAAATGATGAGGAATCACTGGTCACGTGTTCATCATTCGAATTGGGGTTCAAAGTGCAAGTCTCATAATGAATAAGTGAGAGGAACCTCGTTTTGGTAATAAATTTGTGTTCATTTTGGTGAAAATTTTAAATTTGGTTAAATTAGATTAAATATTTAAGAATAAATTAAACTTTAAAAATAATGAGAACTTTAAACTTTTTAAGTTACATGTATGAAATCTGCTACTCTTTAATCATTACCATTTTATACTTTAATAATAATAGTGGATTCTAATTAATATTCGAAATAGTTTTTTTTAAGTGAGAGGGACCGGATTTTTCGTAATAAATTTGTGTTGATTTTGGTGAAAATTTTAAAATTGGTTAAATTAGATTAAATAATTCAGAATAATTAGAGCTTAAAATTAATGAGAACTTTAAACTTTTCAAGTTACATGTACTAAATCTGTTACCATTTAATTATTATTATTTTATATTTTAATATTATAGTGGAGTCTAATTAATATTTTAAATAGTTTTTTTTTGAGTATTTTTTCTGGTTAATTTTAACCAAAAAAATTTAGTAAAGATATTTAAATTTGTTTAATATGTAAAATTTTAGCGTTCTAAGGGTTTTTTTAGTACCTTGAATCTATTTATTCATTTAAAAATATATTTTAAATAACAAAAAGTCACAACCTTGCTTGAATTGTTATGTGAAAAAGGTCATTTCTATTTATCCATTTAAAAATATATTTTAAATAACAACCTTGCTTGAATCATATCACCGGATTCTGGCCATTTTCGTGTATAAGTTAGACTTCACCTTTTATTATATCTTAGCTTAATTAATAAATAAATAAATAGCTCTTTTTCTAGTATTTTTAGGTTACTTTTGCCAAACCCCATGACTTTTTGAAAAGTTTTCTGGTTTATTTTCCAATTTAATTTGTCTAGAATGTGGCAAAGATTAATTGAAATCACAAGTTTCCCCAGTAAACTCTTCACAATCAAAGTACCCCACGAGTTTTTGAGGCCAATGTATCCATATAAGTAGTAAAAAAAACCAATATAAACAACACAAACCAAAATTTTCACTAGATTCAAGCGATAAATTTGCCAAAAACTAAAAAAAAAAATAACACTTAAAAACTACTCCCTATTATATTTAATAAATTAAAATTGCTACCATTTATTCACCATCATCTTATAATTTATTATATTTAATAAATTGCAATACACTTTTTAACGTGGGTGAGTGGGTAATTACTAAAATTAAGTTTTAACTCATATTTGTTAATAAATTATATAGTTGTTTATTATTATATTATTTTTAGTTATTATAATAAGTATTTAATTTTAATTTTATTACATTATAGTTTTTTTAATTTAAATTGTTTATATATAATTTTAATTTTAATAAATGTTAAATTATGGGTTTACAAATTTCCAATAATGAATTCTTTTTGGAATTCTTTCAAAATTATTATTCATTCAAGATGATGAATTGTTTTTTAAACTTTTCCAATAAGTCAAGAAGATTGGAAGTGTGGTACATGTTAGGGAATTGAGAGGTAATGTGAGTAAGAGTCTGGCACTCTAAAAAGAAGTGATTTTCATCTTTCGCTTGCTTAGAATCACAAATATGATAGATTCTATAGTTCCAAGGGGTCTTGGGAATAGACCATATGTTCTATCGTTCCAAAGGGTCTTGGGAAAGGTGGGCTAGATTAATAGGTCAAGAAGATTGGAAGTGTGACACATGTTAGGGAATTGAGAGCTCATGTGAGTAAGAGTTTGGCACTCTAAAAGGAAGTGTTCTTGGGAAAGGTGGGCTGGATTAATAGGTCAAGAAGATTGGAAGTGTGGCACATGTTAGGGAATTGAGAGCTCATGTGAAGTGTGGCACATGTTAGGGAACTGAGAGCTCATGTGAGTAAGAGTTTGGCACTCTAAAAGGAAGTGTTTTTCATCTTCCACCTGCTTAGAATCACAAATCTCATAGATTCTATAGTTCCAAGGGGTCTTGGGAATAGACATCAGTTCTATTCCAAGAGGTCTTGGGAATAGACCACCAGACTGTCTCACTCTGAAGCTCATGGGAATTAGTTCTTATCTTAGCTATGTTCATTTTTTTATTGTTGGACAACAGATAGACATAATTCTCATTAATTTTTTTTATTGTATTAAAAAAATAATACTCATGATAAGGGTGAATGGGTTGTATTAAATGTTTAGTTAATTTTTTAAGTAATATAATATTGTAAGAAATGTTGTAAAGTAATGTCCTATAATGTAATATAATGTTTTATTTAATTTCAAAAATAAAAATAGCTTTAAGTGAAAATATTTTTACTCAATTAAAATAAAATAAAATTAATAAAAAAACAACATTAAAATAAAAACAACTTCATGGTATTGACCTATAGTATTCATGTGGAATATAACTTATTTAAAGGGTGAAATTGAAGAAGCCTAAATCCATCCAAATTGAATAATCTTAAATATATCAAAATTGAACAAGCCTAAATCCATCTTAACTCTAGATTCACCAAACAAAAAGAAAGATCAAATAGCTTGAGATGCAAACATTTTTAAGAATGAAAAAAAAATAATCCCTCTTAACTCTCAATAAATCTATAATTAAAATGAATATAAAATAGTTATTTGTATGTTTACATCTAAATTTAAAATAAAATATAAAATATATGATAGGTGAAATAAAAATAAATATTATAAAAGCAACTCACTTAAATATGTGGAATGGAGATATTGTGTAAAAATGTCATGAAAAAATTATTTGATAAAAAAGGTAAAAGAAATTTTAAGGCTTTGTGTTATTTAATTTTGTTGGACATTTAGTTAACTTGAAACTCGGGTAGCTTTGATAAAACATGTGTCATCGATGGGTTTTTGTTAAATGACCCTTATAAAAGGGATTTTTATTAGGGATGTCTGAGTTGACTATTGGCAAATCACAAGGCACACTTAAGTATAATAATGTTTGAGTTATTTTATATTTTTATATGTACATAATTTAAAATTTAATTATAAAAAATTAGTTGGTATGAATGAATGAATGATATTTTAATGTCTATCAGATTAAAAATAGTTTATGGTAGTCAATCTTTTTCTTATTCAAATTGATGATGAGCTGACCCAACCTTATAATAGTTTTCTTACTGAAAATACAATGCCATGAAATTGATGCTAACATAGCGGTAACTGTCCCTGATGTCTCTGAAAGCATCACACTCCAAAATGAAATGTTTTTCTAATTCCACTGCCCTAGAAGTGAAAAAAGTAAATACCCTTCCTTCCCAAGCTTCTTTAGGTCTCTTAAAGCATCACATTCCAAAATGAATGTTGTTCTGATTCCACTGCCCCAGAAGTGCAAAAAGTACATACCCTTTCTTCCCAAGCTTCTTTAGGTCTCTTCCACAGTCTTGTTTCACAGGGAAGTTGATATGAGTTAGTTCTTAATTGAGCAATAAGAATCTTTGCTCTCCACGGAATGCTAGCACTAATGTACTCTTTTAGTTAGAGATCACAAGTGGGGTTGAATTCCTGAACATAATACTTCTTCTTTCTACCCAACTCTTTTCCCCATATACCCTTAGGGAACTTCTCTAGCACAAAATTCTTTAACTCCTTGCTATTTGTGGGACATGCATTAAGGTAAATATTCCATTTTTGCGTCCATTTGTTGTTTTGTCTCATCCATGTTTTCTTTCTTTCACTCATATCTTCATTAAAGATAACTTTGGGTCATCTACATCTTCCTATTTGCTTAATTCTTTTTAGATACCTTATAAGGCACACATTGAAGATTTATTTTGACTTTTTCACATGAAAATTTTAATTTGGGAAGAAAATATTATCTCAATAAAACAAACTTTGGGAAGAAAAACTTTTCATTAAACAAATATTTTCTCATTTTATAAAATATGCATAATTGAATTTTTATTTTCATATTTAATAAATTTTTAACTTTCAAATATAAATTTAGTTCTATATAATAATTAATAATTAATTTTACAAATTTATAAAATTTAAAAATTTAAAAATTTAAAATGAGGTGGTTTATATTTATCTCATATATACATAAATTTTTCAATTCGGCAGTGAAACATTGTTTCTCTAAGCTGTGAATGCATAGTTTTATTGTGCTTATTTTTACAAGTGGGGATAAAAATGTTCCATATCAATCTAGAAATATCATGATTAGCCACATTTTAGCCAAACTGTATGGGCTCATTTTGGAAAAGAAGATTAAATTCTGGTTTGAAATACATGGTAAAAGAGGCAGAGGGAAAATTGGTTTTAGGAGATCTCACTCAACTATTGACCTCCTTGTCACTCTTAGGAGTGTCACAATAGTAAAACTAATCTCTTATGTTGTTTGGTGACTTTAGAAAAGCTTTCAACAATGTTCCTCGAGAGAAGTTATGGTAAAGACTCGTTGAGGTAATGGTTCCTCTCGAGCTAAGGGTTGTTATAACTAGGTTATATGAGATTTTTATTTCCAAGCTTAAGACCAGTGAGGTTTGGTCTGAGGATATTAAATGCAACATCGGAGTTAAGAAAGGATGTCCCATACCCCCTACCATTTTTGGCATTTACATTGATAAGCTAGAAGAGTGTTTAGAAGTTGTTGAATGTGAGGGACCTAAGTCGTTGATATAGTCATTACTTATGCAGACAATATCACTCTTCTTGCCAGAAGCCCTAATGATCTCAATAAGTAGCTTAGAATCCTCTATGATTACTACTCCTATATGTGCATGACTGTTAATACTGACAAGACTAAAGTCATGATAATTAAATCTAAGAAGATCAATTGTTATGCAACCAAATCACAAAACAAAACAAAAGATAGATCAACGACTTGAAAATCAGCCTCTTCGAGGGGGAAACCTAATTTAAATTACATAAATGAACAATTCTTGGATGATACAAATGATAATACCTCCTTGGTATATATAGGAGTCTAAGGGGTCACAATATAATCAGAGCCTACATAACAATAATATTGTAAGGGCACAATAATAACAATAATGGGCTTCTCCGGAGGCTGCGAAGATGAACCCTAACAACGAGTTCGTTGTTTCTCTTGCCGCTGATGTCATTAGGCCACTGCCAGGCCTCGCAAATCTTGGCGACCAGTGGCTTGAAGTTGCGCCCCTACTACAAAAAGCCACGGCAAAGAAAAACGCAGGCCGCCATTCGCGGGATCCAGGATCTCATGCTGGATTTGACATCTCAGCGAAAGAAGAGAGCTTCGAATGCGATCTAGGTGCTACTCCTTCTCTCCAGCAGTATCCCAACTACTATGAAATCCCAGAAAATAATACCTCCAACCCTCCAAACCTCCAGAAAGAAGATTGGCGCCTCCTCGCCAGGAAATCAGAATGGGCCACAGATACCAAAGAACAGACAAGATTCATCAACTAGGCTTACACAATGGATCTTGGCAGCCAGGGTTACGTAGATCTACTCTCTCCTGCCTTTCAAATTCAGATCTTGCTTCTCACGAGCATATCATTGTTTCTTTGGGTCCGCTCAACGGATAAATTCCATAATCTCTTGCATGCCCTTGAGCATAGGCTGGTGATTCCCGCAGCTCTTCAAAGACTTCAATATGGAGGTAAACAACTGGATGCCTCTTCTCCCCTTTCAATTTATAACATTGAAAGAGATGCCACTCTAGTCTTATCCCTGCAATTGAGAGGGGGAGCTGCGGTAAATTCATCATCTGCTCCCACTTTCTCATATAAGGATGTTGTCCATGCACAACTCAAGAAAGATTCTCAAACCCCAGCAGCCCCCAAGCCTTTTCTGGTTGATAAAATAGAGGATGTCCCCTCCATTGAGATTTCCCACCCAGATCTGGCAGATCAGCTTCAAAAGTTTGCAGAAAGATCCATCATCTGTAGATTCAATGGTCTTTGGCCTCGCACAAAGGATCTCTTCAAGTGGATCTATGCAAACTGGACCCACAACTATACGGTCAACTTCTGCTCCAAGGTTTCTTCATAGTATTGTTTGATCACATCAAGGATTTTCAAAGAGCCTTAACAGAAGGTTCGTGGTTTTGGGGAAGAGCTGGGCTATTCCTCACCCCCTAGTTCCTAGACTTCGACCCCAATACAACAGTTATCACCAAGATCCCTGTCTGGGTCAGGCTTCCCAATTTACCAACCCATTTATGGCACCTCTTAGTCTTCCAAGGAATAGGAAACACCTTGGGTCACTATCTGACTACAAATCACCTACAGGAGTACCAAGGACTATTCATATATGGCAGAATATGTGTGGAAATAGACATCAGTAAAGGTTTGCCTAACCAAATTAATCTCAAGATTGGTGACTTCCTATGGACATAGGTTCTGGATTATGAGAACACTACCTTTCGCTGCCGCCATTGTCACCAAAACGGGGCACCTTCAGAATTCCTGCCCCACATTCGTAGCCAAAAAAAAGGAAAGCAATCTCAAAACTAAACCCAAAAGATGGATTCCAAGTCAACCGCCCCCTGTGGATGACTCTGACTCCTTGAGTTCAGATGAGGAGGAGATTGATGTAGAAATGAAGCAGGCAAAGCAGACAAATGATTCGCCCTCCACTATCCCACAGGATCCTCCAGACACAACGATCTCTCAAAAAATAACTCATTAGTCCTCCTCCTCCGACAACAGATAAGGAGACTCCTCCCACAGTCAACAACAATTTACAAATGATTCCTTCCCATCCACACTAAGCGGAATGGGTCAAAGTCAACAAAAATAAAGGGAAAAAAATTCACAGAGAGGCTTCTTCCCATTCAGGGTAGAACACAGCTACTTTCTGCTTGCTTTCAAGTCATGTTTCTTAGCTCTTTTGATTGTTTCTCTTGCTCTCTTCGGGACTGTTGTGAAACCATCTCCAAAAGAGAAGAAAAGAGATATCAATGCCTTAGAAATAAGCCATTTCGAGGGGGCAACCTC